>JAODJW010000007.1:7367710-7377730 GCA_026777045.1 Hyperopisus bebe
GAGGGGAGATAATTAAGGATATTATCTACGTAATTCTGTTCAGTTACTGGTTACGCTCATAAATAAAGCTATTGCTAAAAAATTCCTTATTGATTGCCTTTCCAAAGATATTTGCTCTATCAAACCTAAGTGGCTTTTTTTTCCCCTTTAGGTCACATGATCTGCTGAGGGAACATATTCTGTGGGCGGGAGAGATGGTGCTTTGCCTTAAGCTTTAAGTGGCAGCTGCTTATCATTAAGTCAGCTGAAACTTTTAATATTTATCTCATGTCATTTACTGGCTCAGTTTTATATCTGCCATATTTATTGCTTTGACACTGAAATGGTTTTACCTAGATTGACTTGTCAATAAACTGCCTCCTGCTCTACTTTTGGATTTATTTTTGTTATTCATTTCACTTAATGAACTGCTGAGCGTTTCAGTCACTAGGGGTTGGCCCCTCCGGGATCATGAGAGCAAAGTTTTCACATTCTAACTTCATTTCTCTAGCAGCCGTTAGTTTGTAAATGTTTTATATCTGTGTGTGTGTATTGGGCAGTGTGACTGGGTAACGCGTGGGCACTTACCCATCAGTCGGCTTGTTTTGACAGAAGTGCTTAAGCCATTGCTTTTTTTTTTTTTGGTTTTTCTCCTTTTTTCCCCCCCCCCCTCAACCTAGATGAAAACACAAATCATCTGGCCAATAAAACCATGTGTGTGGGAGTATGGTGGTAGGAAAGACCACACCCAAATATTCCAGGGCAAACTGCTCATTTAGACTTTCTTTTATTAAATACTGACTCATTCGCTTCAGACTTGAGGTAAATTCCATTTCTCCATCCACCCCCAAGTTGCCCATTCTGCCACCATGTGTTTGTATGTATGATTGGAGCATCTGGCCTTGTAGTCGTCATCTTCTGCCCTAGAAAAGGTGGTCCTTTTAAAAGACGAAATGTTACTCAGATTTCTAAAGGGAAAGGAAATTTTCTTCTAAATTCTGTGAGTAATACATGAAGATCTGGCACTTTGAATGTGCTGTAACATTTATGTATTCATGGGAGTTTGATTTCCTTAATTTAATAGTTTATTATTGTGGATAGTCAAACATGCCCATGGACCAATAAGGGAGTGCTAGCGGCCACCTAGGGTAGGTACATGCAAAGCTTTTGCGAAGCTGTTTAAAGCAGATCTGTTCAGACCAGTGTAGTGTAGCGAGGCTGCATTTATGTGTTAGGTCAATGGCCGATGGCCAGGTCTGCCCCCACCCACCCCACAGTGCAAGGGGGCGGTCAACCCAATTCTGTGCTGGGAGTTCCCTGGGGGCTTTTTGTCACATGCACACTTGCATGAATTTCAGCTTAAAAGAAGGAAGATATTTCATGCTTTATTGTATATTTAGTGACATTAATAAAACCTGGCTGTCATAATGTAAGAAAGAGACCCTGAAAAATAAAGGAAATTGCATATCATAGTGAACAGTGGGTTCATCTTGATGATTAGTCTGTACTTTCAACATCCAAAAATTTGTAGTCAGGTTAAAGTGACTTGGGGGCAAGGAGTGCAGTAATGCTGAAGCATCGTCCATCTGCAGCGACGTGATGTATTTCCAGTTAACAAATCTGATATATAAATATCTTCTCTTAGAGTACAAAACGTACAGAATCGAGGCGGAAAGGACACAGGCTTTTTAAGATTAGCCATTATGCTTGTCTGCGTTTTCACTGTCTGTGAAATGTCTGATCTCATTTGGTTCCGCCGGTTCTGTGAAGCCCAGCCCAGCTTACCTACTTTTACTCTTGGGGTGTCGCTGAAGACTTTGGGCCCCCCAGTCCAGACCAATCCAGTAATTTTCGAAATTTTTTGGGGCCCTTGCAATCATCCTGGTTCACCATCCCCCCCACCTTATAGCACCCCTGCCTTGAGACATAGTGCTTTGCTCCAGCCCCAGACTCACAGACTGAATACACTGCATTGAGCCATGTCTGCACGCATCTAACCAGGGACTTTACTCAAAGTGTCTCATTCATATATTTAGCAGATACTTTTGTCCAAGGCAACATGCAAGGAAGGAATATTGGGTCTTACTGCAGGGTAAGCCAGCAGTTAGGGTTAAAGGCCTTGCTCAAGTATTTGAGCCCATGACCTTCTAGATACAGGCTGAGAGCCTTCCTAACCCACTGAGCTACACACTGCCCCATCTAGACATGTTCCTTCAACCAACATGTTCCTACAACTAACACTTTGCATGGTGGCAGTATTTCTGCAACAGTAACTTCAAACAGGTTGTGGTGCAGACAAGTCTTGGGGCAAATGCCCCCATCTATGAATGATTCACTTACTGAGTATTACGTGAAAAAGCCTTCCTGTGGTGGGTGTGTAAGGTGAGACCAGTCCTGGTATTGCACCTCTTCTTGAGGGTTTCCATAGCGAAATGCGTTGGAGAAACCGCCCACAGGCTGCTGAATGGCACGGAGGCGTTACTTTTGGCCCCCAAACGTGTGGTAGACAGTGGGCACACATCTCGCTCAGGCCTCTTGTGGTTGAGCCAGATATAAAATAAACAACACAATAAATCTTTACACAAGACCTTTTTTTCTCCCCATATGGTTACGGCGGACGCGTTGGAGGGTCTCCACTGGACATCCAGACAGCCTGCTGGGGAAAACAGCCTCTAATCCACTCTAACCACCAGCAGTCATATGGCTACTGAGGTAAGACTTGAAATGAGGACAAAACATCTGTTTAAGAAAACAAAATTCCACCAACTACTTCCCTTCAGAAGTCAACAAAACAGTACCTTCCGCTCTCCCATATACATGCAAAACACAACCGCAAGGGCAAGCAAAAGTGGTTTAATTAAACTCTCCTTTTTCATTTAATGTGAAATGACATATCAAATTAAAGTATTTTTGTGTCCCCCATATATGAATCATATTTATATGACTTCAACAGCATGAAAATCAAACCACTGAAACTATGACAGCTTTTCTGTTGCCAGGAAATACAATCAGTAGTAGCGTGAGCCCATTGGCTTAGTATTTGAAAACATTTCGTGTTGACTATTTACTTATTTGTAACCCCTCTTTGTTGTAAAGTAAAGATATTTTATATCATGTCCAGAAATTAGTGGCTCAGTTACATGTCATTGATTAAAATGACGAGTAATAAAGCACTTCCACAGATTAAAGACAATTATTTGCTTCACTCAAAACTCTTATATAATTACATAAATATGGTGTTAACATTTCTTCCCAAGCAACAAAACCATATTTAATTAATATATAGTTTAACAACATATGCTTCTGGAAGACTGCCTTCTGAAAGTTTTTATTCAATGTATTTGGGTTATATGTTGATGAAATATGTCAGGTTCACTTCAGCTTTAAGGTTTGAGAAAAAAATTATGTTACAAGAATCGGTGGCCAGGAGACTGTTTTATTGGAGAGTTCGTTCAGCTCCGAAGAAAGCCGAGGTCACCCTACTTGTCACCAGGGTGATTCATTGTTTACTTAGACAGAATGACAGCCGTCTTCTTCCACCACTTGCTGCTAAATATCTGTGGAGTCGGTGGCTTGCTTTTCCCTCACAGCTGAAGCCATAAACAGGGAAGCAAGTTTAAATGAGAACCATGAATTGTGGGGGTGGGGAGGGGGGGGCGGAACAACACTGACCTCAAAATTCTCTGCTTCTGCAGTCCTGTCTGGTTTCTCAAATACTGCCTGTGCCCTCTGAACTCAAGTCTGGCTGTGTCTGAGGTTCAAGTTCAGTCTCCCACAAGGGTAATTTCTAAGTCCAAAAGAACGTAAACCAGAAGTACAGTGAATGGCGTTGGCTGGGAACCATTTCCTGTCTGTAGTAAGATTATAAATAGACAGTTTATAGAAAGCTGAGAAGGGAGGTGATGGAAGCCAATAATATTTTTCTTCAAAAAAAGAGATTCAACCTACATTTTGTCAACAAAAATGCCAGGATTGTTTAATCTTCAACATTACAATTATGTGGTATGAGTAATGTCATATTATCTAGGACATGTAAGGATAAATATATAAATCTAAAAAACTGGAAAAATATTGGTAAATATTTTGTAACATGTGAAGCTTTTTAAAGAAAAATGTATATTCAGAGAAAATGTTCAAAGACATTTCTCTTCTATGCCAACAGCTATGGTCCTGGGTACTTTTATGATTTCAGTACTGCAACACCTTGACTGGCAGACAAATAAATCTGATTTTTTTGTTTGAAGTTCTATGTTTATAGAGTGGAAACAACACTAATAAATGGAATAATGAAACATTTTAGAATTTCCTCTGAAATCTTGCATCAACAAATCACATAAATTACTGCTTTATACAAGTTATACACATTCACAAAATAAAACAATCCTTTTCAAGTCATATTCATCAGTTTCATAGTGCTAGAAAATGCGAACTTGAATTTGAAAATACAAGCAGTAATTTTAGGTCTCTGCTACCACCTAGTGTCAATTTGTCAAAACACAGATCAATCTTGAACTTACCACTGCTTATGCTATCGGCACACTGACCTAATATTTATTATGTTCTTGTATTGCTTAGATTTGCATTTCCAGTATTTCTCTTATTGTTTCATTCCTTATGTACATCTGAGCTATATATAATGCACCATTTCAGGTTGACACAGTGATAATTTTGTTTTGCTTACACTATGAGGATCTTGATAAGTTCTCAAAACATAATAAGCACATTTAGGGAGGGCCATAGTTCTCCGCAGCTTAAATACAGCAAAGAAAACGTGAGAGGAATCAAGATTCTAAGAAGCAGTCCTGACAGAGTGAGTCTTTTAAGCCTGGACACTCGGTGTAAGACAAAATATATGGGAAATGTATTGTTAGTTAAATATACACAGCATACAAAACACTATGGACAGTATTTAAATATTGAAGACACAGTCCACAAAAGGATCAACATCCAGTTTTCAGTCTGATTATTGGAAATATTGCAGTTGAACTTATTTTAGGTGAATATTTATCTGATTCATTTATTTATGTATATTCCAACAACTAACTGTTATTAGTGGAATTCAGTATGTATGCGGCCATTTGAACATTTTCTGAGCAGAAATTGTAGCGTACACTCGCTTAGAATCAGACATTCCACTGCATTCCATTTTTCTACAAATGCATTATTGTCTGCGCTTGTCTTAGTTGTGAGTAAAGCAATGATTACCAATTACTGTATGATGATCTGTCAAATATGTAACGTTGTTTTGTAATGTCAAAACAGAATCAGGCAGGCGTTTACCGAAGTCGGTGCATTGCGCAGCGTTCGCTGACGTCAGTGCATTGCGCATGCGCTCGCCTATCGGCCAGGCAGTATACAGATCAAATAGTGACGTACACGGAAAACCAGTGTGCGCATGCGTCCGCAGATCGGGCCAGGATCGCAGATCGGGCAGCCACAGCGTGCCCAGGAATGTATCGGCGACGTCATGTGACTACACCAGCATCATGTAACTGATTGTGTACAGTCGTAAAAATGTGTTTTATTAGTCTCAGCGTATAGCTGGTAAGATACAATAATAGTAAAAGTAGATAGTATCTATTACTAAAAGCGACTGGTATTTCGGAATCTGGTTTTTTATTTAAATAATTTACAAATATTTATTCTTTCGTTTTTATTTTCTGAAACTGCAAAGTGGAAGTCGTGTAAGTCGTGCTGGATTCGGGCGCTGTGCTCCTTCGGCTGGTTTATTATATGATGGCTGCTTTGTATTCGCTGCACTTTTGAGCCGCTTTGATATTGAATAAGTGAAAAAAAAGAGCGAATCGGTGTCCGCTAAATTTTTTTGTATTTCCTGTCGACCTCAGTTCGCACTTACGCCATTGCCTGTAGGCAGCCAGCTAACCGAGCTGCTGGTGTCAACAGGGCAGCTCGGTACCTTCGTCTCGTTAAGAGTAACTGGACAACTGCGTTATGACGAACGAACACGGGTAGCTAGCTGGCTTTCCCCCTGTAATCGGAGAGTGGATGTGAGTACTTTGACGCTTTAACATTCATCTGCAGTCTGTATTTAAATATATTGTGTTGTTGAAACGTTTGTTTGGGTGGTAGCTTGGATATTTGTAGTTCTTGTAGATCTTTTTTCATACCTACCGATTTGACAGGCGTTTGTGTGAGTTAGTTAATAATTACTGGACTTGTTACCGTGATAAATTGTCACTTATTAGTTCCTGCTGAGTGGTGCTGAAAGAAATCGGCTGCTTGCTTAATGATTTAGTCTGTGATCGATAGTGCCATGACCGTTTTGTATAAATAACAGGCAGAAACACGTCTGAAGTATACATAATGACTGTTTTTTTGTTTGTTCCTCTAGGATTCCACTAACTCGTAAGCCATTTTAAAGGGAGTGCAACGTTTTGCTACAGTATTCAAAAACCAACATATATGACAGCCATCTGTCAGGGGAAGCAAAGTGTTTGACTCATACTTTCAGGTGTGCTAGAAGTGTGAAGTCATGGCAGGTGCAAATTTTCTGGGAAAGATGAAGACCTTCTTTAAGAAGGAGCCCACTGAATGGGATCTTAGCGACACGGCTAGTTTTGATTTCTCCCATGACCGGACTGAGGATGATGACGAGGATACCCCCACATTTAAAAAACTGAAAGTTGTCATTTCTGGGGAGCCGGATTGCCCATCGGGGCCCCACACCAATGGGTCACTGGTAAACACGGTGGTGGATGATGACGAGTCGCTCTTGGATTCATCGTCCCTCGGCAGCGGTCCGGGGGTCATCTTGGACCCCTGCACAAACTGCACAAAGAGGAAAGAGAAGGGGAAGCGGAGCAGGGTGATGAAGAAGCTGGGCTGTGCCGCCCTGCTCTATTTCCTTTTTATGATAGGCGAGCTCATAGGTACGAGAAGCCGCTCAAGTTCCGGCATGCCGCAAGTAAAGCATTATGTTGTGGAATATATGAACGAAGCGTTCTGAAAATGAAATTGCTAAGCTGAGTGATAATAAGCACATTCATATCAAATAAAAGAGTGAAGGTTTTAACACTGGGCAGTGTTAATACTTGTGTTGCAGCATTACAGTGGACCAAGGGGTAGAACAAATCGCAAACATCCTAGTGTTGTTGTCTGTCTTGCACTGTAATAAATAACTGGCACATAATTTTTTTTTTATCAATGTTGCTATTAATATGCACACATAACTTCCACTGTAGGAAAATGTACCTGACAACAAACATGTAACATCTGGTGTTGGGCTGGACAGTTAGATCTCCAGAATCTGTACTTTTGGGATATGATGTAATCTCACTCTTCACTCTGTATCTGTGGTTGATGTAGCAGATATTTAAGTCTGAGGAATCTGGCAAAACTGCTTTTTAGGAAGATAGTTGGTGCTTTTGCTTCTGTAAGAGGTAAGCGATATTTGTGCGTAGTTTAGATTTTGTTAGTAGTGTTTGGTCAATCAGATACGAGATTTGTAAATAAAACGTAAATGTGTTTACGTGATTGTGATTTTCTGCCACATTTGAACTAATTTCATCGTCTCTGTCTTTAAGGTGGCTATGTCGCCAATAGCCTAGCGATCATGACCGATGCGTTGCACATGCTGACGGATCTTGTCGGTATTGTTGTGTCCCTGCTTGCACTCTGGCTGTCTTCAAAACCCCCAACCAAAAGGTTCACCTTCGGATTGCACCGTCTTGGTAAGACAGTCACTCGACTGGTTTGACATTTGGTGATGTTTCGGGAAGTACCCTCACTCAGTGAGGAGTGTTTTTGTGAGTTGCAGGGAAGACCACAAATGGACTTCTCGCATTGTTGTGACTGTAGGTATGCTGTGTCAGATCTTGTTCTCCTTTCTGGGGAATAATGAATGGCACATTGTCTGAGGTTCAGAGCGTGAAGTAACATGGGACTTTCCGCCGGGATATCCCATAATCACAGGTTGTTATTGTATTTTCCCAGCTGTCAGAGGCACATAGTTTTGTTGTCTTTTTTTTTGACAGTCAGTACGTTGCTGTATTGCTTAAGCCTACTTTTAACTTGCTTTAATGGACTCTTAAGTACGCCTTCCTCTGTGGGGATGTTAATTGTTGTCACAGAATGTGATGTACACGTTTGACAGCCTGGGAATGCTGGAGTATACTCCCTACTCATTGATGGCATTCTTCATTTCATTTTACAGAGGTGGTCTCTGCTGCCATTAGCGTGCTTCTGATATATATCCTGACCGCTGTGCTCCTGAACGAGGCCGTCCAGAGGACCATCCATCAAGACTTTGACATCGATGGGGATGTCATGCTCATTACCGCGGCAGTCGGTGTGGCCGTCAACCTAATGTGAGCGGATTGTGCTGCAGCGTATCCAGACTTGCTCAGGGCAAGACTCAATGCTCACTCTGCTATAGTAGCTTTAAAGCTCCGGTTGGATTGATTAAAGCCGTGAAGCCCTTTTCCTTCTCTTGGAGAATCGGCCTGTACAGGAGAAAGGCTCAGACGCATCGGCACATCAGGCTATCAAATTAGGTTGCTATTATGGACACCAGGTGGCATAATGGTTAAGGACTTGGGCTTATAGTCTGAGATTGCTCATTCAAGTGAGCTGTAGTCTTTGTATTGGTGTTTAATCTGAATTGCTCCTGATTAATAATTGATATTTATTGGTTAATAGATACTTACAACCTATGACTGAAGTTTTTTATGATATTAAGAAAATGTATGTAAAAATAAATTTCAGTCAGCCATATGCCCATCAGCGATGTGGCTCCAGTAGTGATTGACAAAATGACACTTCATGAGCCATTTACTGTATTTTTTGTTGCCACTAGATGGTGCTCTTGGTTTGCTTTGGGCATACCTCCTGCCATTTTTTTCAACATAGAGCACCATGCAGTCAAAAAATACAGCAAAAGGTTCATGAAATGTCATTTTGTCCATCACTACTACCTAGTGTGCGCTGCATGATGTACGAAAGTTGTCGCGGAAGAGTTCTGTGCCGTATTGCAGACTGACCATCCCACCCTCATACGGATCCCCCTATTTCATTTTCACACCTAAAAGTCGGTGTGACTTTATGACATGCGTCCTTTTCGATGTATGACCTGTATGTCTGGTTGGAACCCAGTTGTAAGTCAGGGACTGTAAGGGTAATTTGAATGTTTGTATGATCACTATGCTGCGTGGTATCTCCTCGACGACCCGGAGCAGGGCCAGCCCGCCCTATTGGGCACCATTTGATTAGGGAGAGCAAAAGAGTGAGTGAGCAAAAAAAAGAAAGACCTCTGATTGCATTCTGTGACATTACAGTTATTTGCACTAGGCTTAATATTTCACTACTTTTCTTGTTAGAAGCCTGATAACTTGTGAAATGTGTTTTATGTAAATTAATTGATCAAATTGGTGTTCGGCTGCTCCGGGGCCTGGGGTGCCAGAACACTCAGGGCCGCCCCTAGCCTGGAGCAGTGAGATGCGAGTGTGGCGTGGGTGCTGTGGCGTCACTGTCTTGTTTTTCCTCTTGGTTTGAGCAGAATGGGCTTCCTGTTGAACCAGTCAGGCCATGTTCACTCCCATGCTCACCATCAGGCCTCGGGGCAGACAGCGCACAGCCACGGGAGCCTGGCGGTCAGGGCGGCTTTCGTGCACGCCCTCGGGGACCTGGTGCAGAGTGTCGGCGTGCTCGTGGCAGCTTACGTCGTGCGCTTCAAGGTACAGTGAGCGGCTCCTGCTGCTGGGGATTGCACTGGTGCTCTACGTCACGGGCATTTAGCTATTCTGGGCAACAAGAAAGAAAGAGAAAAATAAAGTAAAAAAATACCTCCATCGGTAATGGATCTTTTTGGGTCAGGCCCAGGAAGCATAGGTGTAAGATGACCATCTCAGGAGTCACACTGATATGCACATTGCATCATCCACCCCTCCATGTTCCGCCGCAGTACTGTGTGGGGGCCCAGAGGCTGTTCCAGGGGGGAACATCAGGGTAGGATTCAAAACCCAAAACATGGAGGTGGGAAGCAGCAGTGTCACAGCCATACACAGCAGCACTGACACAGCAGCA
>JAODJW010000007.1:7396087-7421264 GCA_026777045.1 Hyperopisus bebe
GGGGGGGGTGTTGGAACATAATTGGGCTGGGCTGGGGGCCCAGTGTGATCCGCCTTCATGGGGTCCAAAACCATGGGGTTTGCTATTAGATTCATGTTTATTAATCATACAATTTTTTTCTTTCTCTGTACATATTGTCAAAGTTAAAGCAGGGCTGGCGGAATTGCAAATTACTGATAGAATCTTTCACACATTCAGTGCTGAGTAAAAGGTTATTGATTTTGGCATTTTGAGTGTACTGTGAGTTTTTGAAATTGATGTATTGAACTTTGTTTCAGTATTCTTTGTACAATAACCATCTGATTGCTTTACTTTACTTTTCTATGAATAATCCCCCTCTCTCTCTAACCACTACCCCCTAGTGCTTTTCACTGGGGGACACCCAGGTAGACTTTACTTTCTCCAAAAGTGCCAAATCCCATCACGTGTGTGCATGTTGTAATCAGGGACTGTGAGTATCAATAAACCAGGTCCTTCACAGCTATAGAAACACTGTGGTGTTACAGTAAAGAGATTACAGGTTTGGAAGAGAATGTCAGGGCAGGAAACCGAAATGCTTCACACTTTCTTCTTAGCTTGTATGTAAGTCGCTGCCAGTGTGGTATCAAAATATGGTAGTGACAACTAAAATTAATACTGAAACCAAATAAAAAATAAACTAAAATTAGAAAACAAAACTAAATCCATTTGTTTTGTACAAAACAAAATGGAAAACTAAATAATAATGAAAAACTAAAGCAAATTTGAAAACTATAATAACCCTGATACATGTAAGAAAATGTGATAAGATAATATACCGTCAAGGTTCTGCTATGTCTAGATCGTCTCTGTAGTTGACAAAACAATAGTTGAATCTTCCAGCTGATTCTTGTTTTTTCCTTCTTTTTAATGGATCCTTGAGGTTAGGTTGTATTACGTTGGGTTACATTTATTTAATATTAAAAGGTAAAGTTGAAGATTGCCAATGATGCCACAATATAGTTTAGAATACTGATTTCCATTGTTATTCTTGCTGGTATATAAACTGGTGTGTATAAAAACGTGCATTTATTCCAACCATTTAAGTTATCTGTTTTTGCCACACCCCCTTCAGAATGTTCAGATACCAAGAGGGGCTAATTCAGTCTGAGCTGTAACCCGGACACCATACTAGTGTGTGAGATAGGTAATACAACAGGTTTTCCCTAAAGTTACAAAGATTGAGTTTTACCAATGATGTATTACTAATGAATGTATATTGCTTTTATATACTATTGTAATTGTGGCAAGCTGTGTCACATATTTTAGTCTTGATGCCTAGATTAGCTGTCTAATGTAGCGGAGGTCCAAAAATACTTGCCTAAGGAAACAATTTTAGTATAATTGGTACCGTTATCATGCAAAAGGTGCTGCCTTTATTTTTTGCCCCTGCCCTTGTCTTCAGTGCCACATTTTACTCACTCGCATAATTATTAAATGCTTATCATCTCAAATAACTAAATTTCTGTAGTCTACTGGTTAAGGTACATAATAATTCAGTTGCCATTTGCTTCGTCTACTCTCTTATTCACTTTTTGGCGGATATTGAGCTTGTAATTTTTAGGCCCACCATTAATAATACAGTGCGAAAACCGACCGCACGAATCCAGGATCTCGTTTAAACACTGAGCTGCACTATTATTGACGTTTTCATAGCGTCAGATATCATTTAAGACATAGAAATCGAGAAGCTGCAGTGAGACTCGCCATCGGACGTATATACATAAGTACAGACAACCATGAACACGCCACAACACTTTCAGTACTGAGATCTGAAGGGAGAGAATGGAAACAGCCTATGACGCCAGTGTGATATTCTTAAGGAAACGTCTAGGCCACTGCTGAATGTAAAAATGTCACTTATCATTTGCTGGTAAAAGGCATAACAAGATGGTTACTTATTCTGCTGTTTCCGATATTAATCGTAATTGATATAATTAAGTAATAATTATAAATAATGCGGTGTCGAGGTGGTAATCCACAGAATGAAACTGCTTTATGTCTTATCTGTTCTTATTTGTGTCTGTAACCATTTGAATAAAGACATTTAGAGTTAGTGATTTTTTGGAAAATCGCTTTAAGTGAAACGTTCCTGAAATAAAAAAAACAACAATGCGTAATAATATACATGTACTAAACCCATGTTTCTATGGCAACCAGGACATCTTAAAACTCATATAGAAGTTAAAGATTGCTGTCATTGTACAATTGCTCATGGGACGAATGCGAAATGCGTAGCACACAGCTCACCTCATTACATTCGCTTTCCTTTATGCTTCTGTTTTGATACCTGAACTTGGGCTTTGCGTGTCGCTGATTAAAACACACCAACATTATGCATGCGTGTATATGTATGTTCCATAAAAACTATAGGTGTGACCACGGCCTCATAATTATCTCTATCCAAAGCCGCATGTAAAATTGCAGGCAAAGATCGAATGGTGCGTTATGGCCACGGTGACAACAGACGTTATTAGATGCAGATGATAAACTAAGGCTCTCCTCTTTGATATATCGTCTGGTTCACCAAACTATGTTGCTGCGGCTAGCGGTTGCCATAGAAACCGTCTCCTCGTTATGTACACCCAAAAGCGGTCTTTGGCTGGTATGACTGGGCGTCACGGTTCGCCAGTCCGGGTGTTTTGAGGTCTCTCAGACCCTATAGTATACTTTGTGTCCTTAAGTTGATAAAACTATCAGGTTGAGCACGGTTGATTGAATGAATGGCGAATTATAGCGAATTATGAGACATCGGGAGATATTTAACCAGGACAAATGTTGCAACAGATATGAATAAACATAAAGGCGAGTGTCTCAGAAATGCAATAATTCCGTTAAAGTATCAAAATGAAACAATAAAGACAAAAGTAACTATCCAGACTATCAGCAAGAAATGAAATACGAGGAGGAGCCATATGAGCCACTTTCGCTTTAGTTTCGGAAAGACGCAAACGCACGATGTGAACCTCGCGCACGTCAACGCACGTATGTCTTGCGTCGAAATTGGGCTTTTTTGCTGTGCCTTTTTTACTCAGCAAATATCAAGGTTGCCGCTGGTAAAGCACAGCCCATCGGGGGTGGAAACTGACCCAACGACTGATTGCGGAACAGTGATGGGTGAGGGAGTGCCAGGGCAAGGACGCCTTTTACAGGGAAGCGGCGCCGCTGCGCTCCACTGCGGTCTGCTGCACTAGCGGCTGTAGGATGGGATGGACGTCCACCTTTACCTCTAATTATGTAAGTGTCAAAGTGTTGTGTTTTCACACCATTATCGATGGTGGCACGATTGCGGCGAATTTCTCCCCACTTTGCAGTACAGCATTCGCATTTCTCCTGCTCCGCCACATTAACGATAAATCTTGTGCTGGCGATGAATTGTGCAACCGCTAAAGAGAATTTCGCATGACTTTTTATATTTAACAATAGGGAGCAAAAAGAAGAAGGAAAAAGACATTCCGTCAGTTGCATGATCTGGATGTGTGATATGATATCAGATACTTGCACACTGTAAACGCCACAGAGGAGACCAGCAACCGTGGTAACTGTAGATTGCTTGTTACTATCGACTAAGAATGTATTTTATTTCCAACCGAGACGTTTTATTTATCTTCGTACCGTAACGTTTCGTAACTCAATAGTATTCGTTTTGTTCTGCCGATAAAATTTACACCTGCGAGTTTTTATTTTTTTTCCCACGACCAACTTCCATGATGCAATCAGTGTTTGGGTCGACTTAAAACCGAAGTGATGTTATTTGTACGTGTCTTTTAAACGCTGTATTTCCTGTTGCAGATATTGAACCATTTGTCACCACTGGCTGCGTTTGAACAATTGGAATGACATCTGTTCAAAGCAGGCGTATTCTTTCAGGTAAATGAATGAATGTACACTTACAAGTTTTTTGTACTCATTTATTTTTCAGGTTTTTGTTGCAATAAAAATGGGTAAATGAAGTGCGCTGACGCCGTGACACCAGTGTAGGATAACCAGATGAATGACTGGCCATGGCTTCACACTTGCATGTAACGCATAAAGGCCTCCGCAAACTCAGTTTGCTTCATGTGGGCCTCAGCTTGTCATCTGTCAAGGCGGTTAGCGTTACCATACTGTTTTGACAGTGGACTGAGACCCCTGATTTTGAAACGTTAAACTGAGCAAGGTGATCAGTAGCTCCTTAAGACTCAGTTATGTGGCATGAGATTCTAAGGACAAGATGGTGACATTACTAAGAGAAACTAATGGACTGCCAGTATACAGTATGTGGGCAGTGTGCAGATTAAGGTCTTATTCTCAGGCATATCAAGGCACATGCAAGCTGTTTCTACTTGTATTAATATCCATCCATCCATCCATCCATCATCTGTTCATTCATTCATTAATCTTCTAACCGCTCAGATATTTGTTTGTATTGTACTTGTATTAAGTAACTGCCATTGAAAATAATTATTTAATCTGCACATTCATTCAAAATATCGCAGTATTTTATTATTTGTCATATTGGTCAAAAATTTTTGAAATAACATTTTAAGGATGACGAAAGCTTTCCATGCGCCGTATTGATTGCATTATCATTTAGAGTGTTTCCTTCTTAATGGGCATCACATGTATACATTTGCAGACTTTAATACCCACCAGAGATTCAGCCCGATGCACCGGTAATGCAGATTGCAATCAGAAGCGATTTTTTTTTTAGCGGTCATCGAGGATCTGTCCTGCTGCGGACACAGTACAACCGCGTGTAAAACAGTCTTATGCATGGCTGATTTCCCCCCCCGATACAATTATATAAGGTGTAAATGAACATGGAAAGATGTCATATGATAACCGTTTGTCAGCCAGTCTTTGTAGGAGGAGGAGACCAAATAACAGCTTCCAGCAGAATTTCCAGTTGAAGGAGCCGAGCTCCTCTGGGTTTTAATTAAGGGTGTTTGGAAAGTGCAGAGTGTGCTTTAGAGTGCAGGGTGGATATTGGCTGTGCTGAGAGTACAGGGAGGGCAGCATTTAAGAACGATTAAACGCAGCCTGGTCATGAACTGCTTCACAGCTTCTACAACCAGAGGTGCCTTCGGCCATATCAAAGTTGATAATGCCTATGAAATGTTTTTTTTATTGCTCTTTACAGTGTAACATTTTTGCTCATGAGATCTCCCTAAAGTCTGATATATAGCATATAGAAAATATACATGCAATGAATTCCTGTTTGCATGGCCAATAATACGGTGGAGAAATGATAGAACGGTCTGTATATCTGAGTGTTATGGTTAATGGAGTAAAATTTAGCTAAGCCTGTCTAAGGGCCGGTTTGTGTATCTGTTGTGTTGTGGTAGTTAGTTAATGATGATGATAAATGAAATTCGGTGTGACATTGCTTTCACACCAGAAACTGGATTCTGACTATGAATGATGAGTTGCTGTCCTGGATGAGAAACTCAGTGGCATGATCTCACAACATGGTCTGTTTCAGCAGCCAACTTTGTCAAAAGTAACCCGAATCATAATCTACTGTCAAAGCAAGTTCATGAGTGTCAGCTTGGCCATTTCAAAAGATCTCTTAATGTCACCACAGTGTCTGCAGTAACCATCCCATAAACCAATGCATTTTGGGACTCGACCACTACCCCACCGTGTTTTGCAAGTCGTTAATTAAGGTGAAATGTAACCTATAAATTAAATGGCTGAGACGTCCCTGAGGAGAGCGTTGAGAACTGAAGCGGTTCTTCTAGGCATCCAACAAGATTTCAGTAACTTTTTGGAGAACATGAGAATTTCCATCCATCCATCCATCCATCCATCCATCCCTCCATCCATTTTCTGTAACCGCCTGTCCTCTTCAGGGTTGCGGGGGGTCCTTCAGGTTAGGGAAGCCTAACCCAGGGGCTATGTGCTCAAGGGAAGAATGTCTTATTACTTTTAATTGTGTTACTGTTAATTTCCACATGTTCTAATGTTGTGGGTTTTTTCTAAGCAAATATACTCTTACTACTGCATTAGCAACTTGCGTTATTGAAACTATGCAAGTACGACGTAGGAGTTTCCCGAAACCATAGTTCAAACTACGGAGGTAACGACAATGCGAACTTACATGGTACAATGCACTGTTAAACGACACAGGAGTTTCCCAAAACCATAGTTCGAACTACAGCTTGCGAACTTTAGTAGAAGCTTTATTCTGGGTGACAACATCATTGATGGTGGAAAATGCAGTCGAAGGAGGGTAGACACCATCTAAGTAAGCTGAATATATTAAATAATCTTGCTGTACAAACGTCTTTAATGTCAAGTGCTTTGAAAATGTAGTTGTAAGAGTACTTCTTATGTACTTCTCTGTTCATGAGTATGGAATAATTTCAGAGGATGTTGTTTACTCACCTTGTTTGTGCTTTATGGTAGAATTCATTACATAGATAAATATATATTTAGGGCTGCACGATTATGACATCACAATATCACATTGAGTAATATTGCAATATTTATAAAATCAAATACGAGATGAAGTTACCTGAAATAAGCTATTGCCAAATCAAACTTATCTACCAATAGATGATTAAAAATAAAATAAATGTTATTACAGGTAGAGCCGATGTCACTAAATGCATTGTAGAATAAGACTCAATAGTCTTATTTTCCCTTCACATGAAGCATCATACAAGTATTATATTATTATGACACTATTGCTCTCATGTGTCTATAGCTGTGAAGGACCTGGTTTATTGATACTCACAGTCCCTGATTACAACATGCACACACGTGATAGGATTTGGCACTTTTGGAGAAAGTAAAGTCTACCGGGGTGTCCTCCAGTGAAAAGCACTAGGGGGTAGTGGTTAGAGAGAGAGGGGGATTCTTCATAGAAAAGTAAAGTAAAGCAATCAGATGGTTATTGTACAAAGAATGCTGAAACAAAGTTCAATACACCAATTTCAAAAACTCTACACTAAAGTACACTAAAATGCCAAAATCAATAACCTTTCACTCAGCACTGAATGTGTGAAAGATTCTATCAGTAATTTGCAATTCCGTCAGTTTAACCTGTTTTAACCTTGACAATACGTACAGGAGTAAGGAAAAATAAGTATCATGAATAAACATAAATCTAATGGCAAACCATCAAACAAAGCTTGGTAACTGGTTTCAATTTAGCAATAGTCTCATATTTTGACAAAAGGAGTACATTTTCATTTATACAACCACACAGCACATACGTGTGTGTCTTTGGAGAATGGGTTAAATGTGCAGAGGTGCTCACTAGATAATACTTAATCTCTCCTCTCTGGATCACGGTTATTTATAATTTTTAGGGATCCTAATGAATCCTTTTTGTTTGTCGTGAACACTGTTAGTCAAGCTGAAAACACCACACGCAGCCTTGACCAGACCATAAAAACAGTCATACACGAGTACCTTGGTCAGACGAGAAATGCACCAACATGGCGGATAACAGTCTTGGCTTTCTGTGGGCGGTTTGCTGTTACGTAAGTTGCAACTCAACCACAGTGCAAATTGAGTTTGTGAAAATGAAACCGAAGTTGATTTTAGTTTGTTTTAGTTAGTGCTGCATTATTTATTTCAGTTTTTATTTAGCTTTCTTTTTTTTTTGAAAATTTATTTTTATTTTTTAGATTTTTAAAAAATATTTAGGTTAAGAAATTATTTTTTCGCTCTTAGTTTCAGTTGTCTCAGTTTTCGTTAACTATAATAACCCTGGTTTGAATTTCCCAAAAAATGTTGTTCACCATTTCCCTACTAGTACTACATTTGGAAATATGTGGTAGCTAATTTTTTTAAAATCTTGTATTATCTTTCTTTTCTTCATAATCCATCTTCTAATCGCTTATCCTAGTCACAGCGGGGAGGGTTTGCTAGAGTCTTTCCATGGCAGCATGTGGCAACAGGCCATGGTATTTGCTCACAGTCAATGGGAAAGTTACTGACATCACTCAGGTTAAGTGGAAGTCTTTGGGTTGTGAAAGGAAGCCTCTGTGACACAGGGAGAACATGTGGACTGCAGGTGCACAGAACAAAGCAGGATTCAGAGCTCAAACTCGGGAGGTGTCGATATCAGCGCTGCCCACTGTGCCAGCCAGCTGTCAAGATAACTACGCAAATCACGATAGACTAAAGGGGTAGGCTAACATATAAGGAGACTGCGGTTAGTTTTTTTTATGTGATTACTACGATAAGAGCTTACCTTTTTAAATTTTAGCACTTGGGTGTCACTTAGGCTTCGTGCTTCCAGGGACAGGACCTGAAATGGATTGATTCTAACAATGGTTAATAGTCTGTATGTTAGCAGTTAAAGAAATATTCCATGTAATTTTTTGCTGATTTTTGCAGAGAGGCTCGCGGATGTTGCCAGGAGTCCCCTGATACTATGAAGTGTTGTGAGAAGAGCAGACACGCTGGTGAGATCAATGGCTTTACCTCTGTCTTGTTGCTGAGCTGTGTGTAACAGCCTGTGAGAGTGTGGTATGGGGTCTATGGGACCTACGGTGCAGAAAAGGGCCCGTTCTTATTTGCTGCTAGCTGTCTTCCATGGCATTCTGGTCTGTGCACTCTGTGAAGGACGGCGATCTCCTCCTCTGTGTGCTCTGTCATGTGAAAAAGATGCAGTTGGCTTTAAAACTACAAAATTCTGAGTAAAAATTGATATTCACGATTTAGACAGTTAAAGATAAGGAGGTAATTCTCCTTTTCTTTTATTTGAACGTGCCTTATGAAGGATCATGTTGGGTTTCAGATTTAATTAATCAGTATGTCTAAAAAGCTATATATATTTTTTTTTCCACAGTGCTTTGTGTAATTGATTTTGAAGAAATATGCTCTCCAAAAGCAATACAAAATTGTCTGATGTGCATTTTTAAAAATGAGCTGACGTGATTAATTAGGTGAGAAGAATGTGACCGTTCACCTGACAGCTGTCCTACGCACAGCAGTAAAACGTGGAGTGGTAGCCTCAAGTCACTTTTCATACCCTGATGTTTATCTGATTTCCTGGAAGCAGACTTCTTAACAGCATTAACGTTTTTAAATCAATATTTGTGAAATACAATCTTGGAATAGGTGCCCTAAATTTAGACTGCTTACCCTGTGTCAGAATTTGATAGCTGTTTCCAAAGACCGTGCCGAGATCTTTTCGCTTGGAGAGCTGCACAGTATCATTCTTTACAGGATATCGAAGCTCTTGTTGTTCTAAGCCCCTGTCTAGTCTCAGAATAGCAGGACAGAAAGGTGGGAAAGTGATGCATCAGTGTTTGACAGATGGGAGACGCTGAGTGACCTTTATTGGGTAGATGTCAGGTCATACAGGCTGACCGGGGAAGCCTTAGGCCTGGGTTTGTGACGTGATAGCTCTCCCAGAAATGGATGCAGATGAGTACAAGAACACAAAGCACCTAGATTTTGTGTGTTTTAATTGAGTGGCGTAACGTGTCTCTTTAACTCTCCCGTGACTCTGTATGCGTGTCACGGATCGCTTCGTCACAGGCCTCGCAGTGCTCCAAGCGACATGCATCCAAGTGCTCCCTCCTTTCATTGGCTCTCATCTGCTGGCTTTCGAATTCTCCGATGTAGAAGACGCCTCCCTTGTCCAGTCTTCCCTGTGTATGAAGGCTCCGGTGGGCTCAAAGGAGCGAAGTGACTGTGGTCCGTCTGGAATTCTCTCCTTAGCTCCACTTGTTTTGCTGTGGTCGGGACTTTAGTGAAATTCTAATAATCTCCATTTGCCAGGTCAACAGGGAGACTTCCAGAACACTGGTGTGAATTTGTGGTGCACTGGTGCTGTGAAGTATTCAGTTGCAGAGATGCTACTGTATAACAGGCAAATGTTGACTGTTTTGCCAGTGGCTTTGGTTTGGTTTCTCTGCATTTGTCTGTTTGTTTTTTTCCTATTATGCGTAAGTATCTTGCAGCTGGTGTTTTGGCAGGGAGCTGCTATTTATATCAGAAGTTCGGATTTGCAGTGTACAAGCCCCGTGGGTAGCGTGTTTTTGCATACTTAATTGCAGCTGCCTTCCTTTGAACAGCAAAAGTGAATGAGTAAACTGGAGGCTAACAACCAACACTGACTACGCTTCAATTATTGATCTGGCAGGGCATGGGTAGTGCCACGAAAGCATGCAGCTAGAGCACTCCTATTTCACAGAGCCTTAAGGTTAATAACCATGCATTATTCACCTAGAATTTCTGTATTCCTTGGCAGGCAAAATGATGTCTTTTATGTAAGAAAGACAGGAGAAATTAAGACAAGTTGAGCTCGGTTTTAGGGACAGACAGACTCCTTGAGATGTTGGAAGATCTTGTGCAGAGAGATAAACTTTATCTAAAACAGCCCCAGCTTACTCTGTCATTCACAAAGTCTTCCACAGCATAAAGGACTTTCCCACCTCATGAATTCAGGCAGCTTATGTAGTATGAAACGCCGAAGGCTTGAAACATGGCAGTTTCTGGGCGGTTGAATAGATGCACAAAAGGTAGGTTTATTACAAAGCTAATTTTAGGCCGTAGCAGTTTGAATTGCAGCAAGCAGGATCATGAGACCATCAGGTTTTGGTAAGTTGCATGACCTCATCTCCGTTTGCAGCACAGTACTGTTGCAGTCATACTTCTCTGTGGTTTGAGTTGGCTTGGCAATGGTCCCACTATATTGCCAATATTTCGATTGACCCGTTAAGTGATGTCGCGGCAAAATGTACTTCTGCTGGTAATGACAGAACCCCTGAAAAAGGTGCAATGACATCACCATGTGAGGGCAAGCAGGCTCAGCCTGACCGTGATCGATGGGCACTTTGTCATGCATTACTTTTCAGGGACTGGAAAAGAGTCATGTGACGTGACTGTGGGGGAAAGAGATCTAACAAATGATCCAATTAACTGTGTGGAAAGTCTTACCTTGCCAGGCTTGCTGTGGTGTATGAGTCGCACGCATAGTGTGGAGGGATGTCAGGAGAGAGAGGCCTAATTGTTTGCAGTCACATATCCTATCTCTAGGTAGTCAGTGTCCATGGAGACTAACCATAACTTGTAGGCATTCATGTTCTTTTTTGTAACACATAAGCTTTACATTTCTTTCCAGTTTTGGTTCAAAAGTGCTGTCTGGCTTGTTGGTTAATGAATGATTGTTTCAGTGCCGGAGGCTTGTTTGTCCGTTTGTTTGCTCTGGCCACCACTGTTCCGGCACAGCGGACCAGAACGAAGCCATTCTAAGCGTGAATACACGATTTCTCAGTCTTTCTGGCTGAAATGGGTTAGGACTGGGGAAGACCTTTAAGGAGGCCTTTGGAAAATCAAAAGTAGGCTAAAGTCAGTGTTATTTAAATGGAACTGATAAGTCACGTTTACTTCTTTGTTTGTTTGTTTACATAAATTATGCACCAGTTTCATTCAGTAGTCAGGTTACTACAGCCATCAGTAGTGTCATTAAGTATATTATCTATCAAGTTTGGTAATTCTTTAGCTCTCTTTGCTGTGGAAGGAATTAATGAAATTCTAGCTCCCACATTTTATGAAGGTAATGAGTAATGGTGATAAACATTCAGATGGTGATATTTCCTAATGATATTTCCATACTTGTGGGTAGAATTACTAATGTTTTAGAGGTGTTAAGCCCAGTTAAATGCCAGGTCAAAGGTCACACTGAGTGTCAGTTCCACCCTGTTGCTCGTACCACCAAAGTACGCAGCTTTGCTGTAACGCAGTTGCACACATGACAGGACATGCATGAGCTTCCACTGGTAAAAAGGAGATGGTATCCCGGACTTTATGCATCAGAGAAACCTAAATGTCATGCGGGGAAATTGAGGGGGAGGGAACTAGTTTTATGTTCATGCTGGAAAATGATTAACTTCAGAGATGTCTGAAGGCATCACTCGAAACCATTTCAGCCGATTGCTACTGTGCTCTCTTGTTGGGGGGACGAACAGGCACAATTTCTGAGCAAATCAAAATCCGACTTGGTCAAGGTGTATGTACAGCGAGTGAAAGAGGGGGGCCTGGTTCCCCGTAATAACCGGGGCAAGTACAGACACCTTCAGCATACCAGAGCGACCTTCCAGCTCAGCGGCCGCCTCGCAGAAACACATGACCTCAAGGCGTGGAAGAACACGGGTGTTTCTGATATCTGCGGAACGCGAGCCATTTTCAGGGACGGCCGTCCCCGAGAGCTGAAGGGCATGTGGCTCCTCTGAAGTGGCTGGCTTGCCATGACGCGCCCCTTCCTCGCCGGGTAGCCGCCTCGCCAGGTAACGGCCTCGCTAACGCTGACTTATTGCGTTGTTTACACAAGGATGACTGCACTGAAGGAAATGGCAGAGAAATGGCTGAGGGTATTAGTGCCCTGGAGAGGAGGACAGACGCCCCCCGGCAAAGACCCTAGACAAGGTAAAGCTTAAATACAAAATAATAATAATAAATTCGGATGGTGCAGTAAGCTGGATGGTGTGGGTTTAGATTGGCACACTACTGGAGACATATACTATAGGTCAGCATGTCTCAATCCGGTCCTCGGGAGTCCATGTTTTTGGTCCTCCCAGCTCCTGGTAGGAGGGAGTAAAATTGTGGACTGCCTGGCAGGGAGCTGGGAGGGAGCAAAAACGTGGACCGTGTGCGAGTCCCCGAGTACTGGACTGGGAAACACTGCTATAGGGCAATATTTTGGAAATATAATATTACTAAATCATGTATTAAATGACTAAATCATGTAGCAAATATTAAATCATGCACCTTAGGAGCACGGCTCAGACTGTGAAGAGTATTTCAACAAAGAGAAACAGCGAGGGTGCAGTGGAAAAAAAAAAAATGAACAAGACTGACGGATTCTTGCAGTTTTACAGTTTCACCACAATACAAGCCACGTTTAATGTACAGTTCGTGTTTTTTTTTTGTCATGCTGAAATACTTTAAAGAGATCTGAAACGGTGTATTGTTTTTATCCTGGACTCTGTTCTCTGAGGGAAAACTTTTTGATGAATCAGTGGAATTGAAACTTTGATTCCAACATTGATTTTCTATTTTTAAATTTATCTTAATTTAAAATGTGTCCTGCATTGCACAGGCCTGAAAGCGTTCGAGTTTAGACTGAATAATTTAATTTGTGAAGATCCTGTAGTATTGTGTGTCACCTCAAAGGATGTATTGCACAAAAACAAGTCAGCTAAACTGAATAAATGTCATTTATAATCATATAAATTGCAAACGTGTATTAATTACAACATCTTTGTCCTTATCAGTCAATACCTGTAGAAAAGGACTCGTCATCTGAACTCACTGCCTGCTATTTTGAATTCAGTGTCAAGAGAAGTAATTAAAATAATCATTCATTCTAGCACCACGAAAAAGCTGCATTATATAAAAATCTCTTGGGAGTCTTTTTTTCCCTGTTCATCAGACAACATAAAATCTGGGCAGTAATGTGGCACTTGAATTTAAAAAGAATGTCTCTTATATGTAGGAGATGGGACTGATTAGAGCTGCTTCTTTATAGGCTGTATATACATCCATCAATCGTTCATTCATTTTATATATGATTAGTATTAAACCTAAATGTATTCATATCCTTTTTCTATGTGACCTTCTCTGTTCCATTAGAATAAGTACAGATTTGTGGCAGATTACACATCCAGTAATGGGGAACAGATGGTATATTGCTGTTGATCCGCCAAGTAACTGTTCTCATTAAAATTCACACTGTATAGACTGGCCCTTTTCATCATATGGTATTTAAATGGAATTATTTTTGAGCATTTTTAGCTAATTGACTTTGTTGTCTATTTTTCAGAGGAGGAACGGCGTGTGAAAGCCAATGACCGCGACTACAATGAAAAGTTTCTGTATGCTGTAAGTACCTCTGTATTTGTTGTGGCTGAGGGGGGGTGGGCAGGGCGATTTGGTCAAAAACTCGCAGTGAGGGTTGGCGTGATGCCCTTGCACGAAATGTGGAAATAGCTTGATATAGAAAAGGATCTTTGGAAAACAAAATGGCATATAAGCTGCAGGGCGTAACCTTGGGCTGAACACGGGAAGGGAGTGAGCTCTATACCCATGTTGTGATTATTTGGGTGCTGGTTTTATTTATTGGGGGGATACAACCCCCCCCCCCCTCTTTAATTTATACCCATGCCTAAGCTTAAATTATTTCCACAGGCTCTGTTCCTATTCACAAACAAAATAATATGTGATATTTAATTACATATTTTATGTGTGATATTTAACATCAGGCCTTGTTTAATGTCATTACCAGTGATTAGAACTTTGTTTGTAATGATTACCTTAACTGTAATGTTTATAGAGTGAAGAAGGTTCCTTCAGTGAAACTAGCTGAAAGTCAGTGATGATCACTTCTCCAGTCAGGAGGGCAGACAGAGTCACATGACACAGTTATGGGAAATGGGAAAGGGAATTTCCCCTTTGTGTGTTACGGGGCAAGACCCACATGGGCGTTTTGAGTAAGAGATAGCAAAACTCGACCACTGTCATTGCGGGGGGACTTGCACAGGGCATCGGATGGGGCTGATTTATTGTGTATGTAATTAGGCCTAATAAAATGAGGGACATCTGGATTGAACAATCACAGCCCTCTGGCTGACCTGGCTCTGTCCCCTTCCTGGCATTTGCTGATTAACCAGGAGTGTCCAGTGGAAATGCATATGATAAGGAGTAAAAAAAGCCAGAGGGGAATCACAGGACAGTCAACAGTACAGAATGCATTGTCTGAATTACAACAGCTTGTGACAGATAAGTTCTTTTTATTGAGACGGTGCCCATGCAAATCTGGGCCCGATATTCTCGGAAACATATTTGCACCGTTATTCCATCGTGACAGGTGTGCCGGCAGATCATTAAATGGAAGTGACCTAAATCGAATTAGATGACGGCAAAGTTGAAGCAGAGAGGCTCGCAGCAGACCCCAGCAAACCACACCCCCATTGTGCAGGCTTCTTGGTCTGTGTGTCGGAGAGGCCGAGTCTCTTCCTCTGCTATCTCGCGCCCGAGTGACCATAGTGAATACCGCACCTGCACGATCTGGGGAGTCTTTATTCAGTTGCTTGCTGCAGTAATGGTTGGGGCAGCTTTACGGCCTTGTGGTTAGCACTGTTGCTTCACACCTCTGGGACCTGCGTTCGAGTCTCTGCCAATGCTCCATACTGTATGAAGTTTGCATGTTTTCCCCATGTCGTCATGGGGTTTCCTCCCTTTGCTCCAGTTTCCCCCTCAGTCCAAAAACATACTCGGTTGCCAAATTACCAGTAGATGTGTATGGTGTGAGTTTGTGCCCGTAGCCTTCAGGATAGGCTCCAGACCCCCTCCCACCCTGAACCGGACAAGCAGTTACAGAAGATGGATGGATGGATGGAAATGCTCAAACTTGGGTAGTTAATCCAGCTATCCAGCTGTGTATCTGGGTGATATTTGCTGTCCTGCTATCCAGTTGTATATATGGGTGATAATTGCTGTCCTGCTATCCAGCTGTGTATATGGGTGATATTTGCTGTCCTGCTATCCAGCTGTGTATATGGGTGATATTTGCTGTCCTGCTATCTAGTTGTATATATGGGTGGTATTTGCTGTCTAGCTGTCCTGCCTTGTGCTCTCTGCTTCCCAGAAGGGGCTCCACACTCTGACCTGTACAGGATCCATGTACCTCATTCATTTTGTAGGTTTGTTTTATAGAAGGAATCCGGTTTGAACCCACGATTCTAAAAACATTCCAACCACAACACCACATCCTGCCCAGTGGATCGCTCACTGGTCTGCACTTGCTAAAGACATTTTAAAAAGTTCTGGATACTTCCTCAATTTTGGCATATTTTGCATTTATGAGCCAATCATCCACTCGTTTTGTGTTGTTTTGCGGGAAATGGCACTTTAATATCCATACCAGGCACTTGCGGCAGGGGTTTGGCAGGGGGACCTGCCCTTTTCGCCTGAAGTATCAAAAGTGGCTCTCTTTGCAGTGCCATTAATGTGCTTTTTACTTTTGATCACCGGCAACCACCGACTGTCAGTTACCCCCCGCTCCCCCCCCCACCCCCCTCTGGTGTACAACTATAACCGTCAAGCACCTCCCCCTCAATAACACCCCTAGACCGCATGGTAAAGACCAAATACCCATCTAAGATGGTATAAATGACAGGAAATTCACAAGGTTGGGAGGTTTCTGACCACAAGGGATTCAGCAAAGTAGGTCATTTGTTTTCCCTGCTCTGTCCTTCTAAAGAACGCCTCACCTTGCTTTTTGGTAATCTAGGTCATCATATTACTCGTAGCTGCTGCATCTCACATGATATGCTGATCTTCAGTAACTCCAGAAAAAGTTCTCCCATCATCTACTCAGAGATCAGGTTATCCATAAATAATGTAGAACTAAGGGCCTCATTCGTTTAAACAACTGCATTGGAGCAGAAGTACTGGTCATTGTCTTGAAATAAATTAATAATCACGATGTAGTAAGTATTCAGATAGCCTTAAATGCTAAGCAGAATGATGCTCTTTGTTTTTAATTTAGTGACCCTCCACTCTGTGCAAAGAAAAGGCCCCATATTTTTAGGGAACTGAAACTTAATAATTTGAGACGAGCTGTGTGACAGCTAGATTTTGAACTACCTTCTATAAAGACCATTTCTGAGATAAACTCAGTCACATTAATAGGTCAGTGATCTTCCTAAAAAATGGTCAGTGCTTATCGTACATATTAATCTATATATCAGGCCTTACAAGATCAGGATTAGAGCTGCTAGAATGTACTGCAAATTCTCTTAAATTATAAACAATTGCAATCTTTTTTTTTTTTTTTTTAGGACAATCGCATCAAAACATCAAAGTACAACATCTTCACCTTCCTGCCCATCAATTTGTTTGAGCAATTCCAGCGTGTTGCCAATGCCTATTTCTTATTTCTGCTCATATTACAGGTGAGTTTAGATTACGTGGATTCATAAATAAGTAAGTGTGATGTGTCTACAAGCATGAGTCTGCAGTCTGCTCAGAAATCTTGGCTGCCTGACAGGCTGCCTTGGAAGCCACATGTCCACTGACCAAAACGCCGTATTATTCCTTCGTAAATTGGTGCGCACACAGTAGGCCATTACTCACACCAGGCATGTCTGCCGGCGGGTCCTTCGGTGACCATTTGGTGACGATCTTATGAGATTTCCCTGCCCGTGCGCTTGTAGCTCATCCCCCAGATCTCATCGCTGTCCTGGTTCACCACCATTGTGCCTTTGGTGTTAGTGCTGACCATCACGGCTGTGAAGGACGCCACGGATGACTACGTGAGTATTGCTGAAGGTCCCGTTCCAGGTCACCTCGCCCCCCCCCTCCCCCCCCGCATTAACATCTCGAATGTCTTTGCCCACCATTTGTCCCTGCATGATCATAATGTTATCATACTGTTATTATGCTCATTATGGGCTGAATGAGCTGTGAAATGAATCTGTTGTGATGAATATTGTTATGGCCCCGCTTGTTGCATAGCTAGACCCCTGGACTGCATATCGATGCACGTATCTCTAAAATTGATAATATTTTGTCATTCATAGTCCTGCTCTATTCTGATGTAATCTAAGGTTTTTGCGAGTAGGAGATGCTTTCCTTCTCATCTATCGTTTGTACTTCCCAAGTCGCCATCAAAAGCTCATAGACACTACACACACTCATAGCAGAACTCCTAGCTGTGGCAAGTCGGATGTAACGATGGCTGCGTATGTAGTTCCTTTGGCCAAAATATCATGTGCTGTTTTTCTCATTTTCTTTACAACGTGTTAAAGTCAAAAAGCCAATGCAATAATAAATGTTCCCAGTAATATCAATTTAAATAATTTACAGTATCATATGTTAATTGGTTGTTGAAAGGAACAGGATGTGCCATAAACTCAAGAAATATGTTCTAAACAACATAATGTGAAACTCTTAGTGATATTTCTCATATTTTCATGTACACAGTAGCTCTCGATGACCTTTTTTGGGTTTCAGTTCCGTCATAAAAGTGATCAGCAAGTGAACATTCGCCAGTCTCAGGTACTCATCAAGGGAAAGTAAGTGAGGGATTTCTTTTGCAGTGTCACGAGTTTCCGCTTTAATCCTACAACGCGGCCCATCTTTTTAGAAACGCGGGTCACGTTTAAAGCAGCATGTCTGACCAGGCCATCTTGTGGAATGGAACTGTGTGTTTTGTTATCTGCCAAATTATACTAAAATTTAATCAGAGGTAGATAGTTTAGGTCCATAAAGTAAAAATCCAGACCAAGAATTTATTTCAACCAACCAGTTGAGCGTAAAGTGTCACAGTCACAGTACTCAACTGGTTGGTTGAAACAAAAACTTGGTCCGGATTTTCACTTTTTGGACTTGAACTGTCCACCTCTGAATTTAACAGAGGCAACCTCTGGCCCCCTGTGACCCTGCATAGTACAAATGGATATAGAAAATGGATGGATGGATGGTCAAATTGGTACTTTTATATTGGTGCAATATCACACAGATTATGACACACTATCAGTAACAGTAAACATGGATGTTGAGGATGTTATGCTTTGATTGGCTGTACTGGGCCATCAGTCAGCCAGATCTTTATCATTCATTGCCTGGGCCCTTTTGCAGGCTACAGAATGAGAAATGGATGAACGTTCGTGTGGGAGACATCATCAAGCTGGAGAATAATCAATTTGTGGCTGTAAGTGGGAATATCAGTCTGCTCCTGGTGGGGTGGGGGGTGAGGAACCGCAGGATGTCCCAGAGTCTGTATATGACCATAATAACGTAGAATCTGACATCATGTTTGGGTAAATAAGACTGTCTTTATTGTTATGACTGTAAGATTGGCTCAATCTGCTGAAAATGCTTGTATCTGAACCCAACAGGCGGACCTGCTTCTCCTGTCTAGTAGTGAGCCTTATGGACTCTGCTACATAGAGACAGCTGAGCTGGACGGGTGAGAAGACAGGTCCACACCACGGCTTCTGGGCCGGCCAGGCGTCGCTTAATGCAGCCCGTTTTCCGAGGCGGTCTGAAGAACAGGAATACTGAGCTTGCGACTTGCAATAAAACTCCACGTGTGGACAGTCGTTTGTTCTGTTGTGGGACTAATGTGTGAATTTCTTTGACCAGGGAAACCAACCTGAAGGTACGACAGGCTCTGTCAGTGACTTCTGAGCTGGGGGCTGATATTAGCAAGTTGGCTGATTTTGATGGTAAATATTGTATTTTTTGATCAGTTGTCCTGCAGAGGTCAACATCTCAACTTGAAACCAAGGATGAATTTAATTATAGTGTTTTATCTTTTTTTCCAAGCCTCTGGTTAATTGTATTTCTGGTGTTCGGTGTAGAGATGAAGTTCTCAAAATGGTTGTGTCCTTTCATCTTAGTTTGAGGGAAGTTTGGAAAGTAATGATGGTGTCCATCATGGCAGCAAGTGCAAGACCTGTTTTCATTTCGGTGTTCAGGTTTGTGAAGCAAAATGACTGATCCTGGACCAGTTTGTGATGTTAGAGCTAGCCACCACTCCATACGTGACAGCCTGTCTTTTCATCTTCCATTAGCCTGGCCAATCTAAGAGCACCAGGTTTCAGGAAAATACACCAGGAACAACTAGGTGCCCTATACACGCCAACGGCATATCACAGGTCCCACATTCACACGTACACCAGACAGTTGCAGAAAACCAGTGTTCTAGCCGGCACCCAGCCCTCAGCCCAGGAGGTGCGAGGCCACAGGGCCGCCCACGGTGTGCGTCACCCATGCTGAAGGAGCTGAAGCTTGTTTGAAGTTTGAAAACACGGCTAGCAGCTCGACTAGCAGGTGTGAGGGCTCCTTGTTCTTTGCCTGATGCAGTGATGCAGTTGACATTTGCATCTCCTTCCCTGAGACAGAAATCTGTTTATAAGATAACGGCAGCGCCTAGTGGGAATTATTATGCTTTTTTTTTTTAATCAGTGTAATGATAGATTTTACACCTAACAAAGTAAATCTACTCCGATTAAACATACATTATTGTTACTCTCATTATTTTAAGCACAGAAGGGTAATAACTGCTGATCCACGCTTCCATTTGCCTGTCAAGGAACCCAAACAGCCATATGCTGAGACCAGCATTAAGGTCAGCGAGATCTCACCCCTGTGGTGTACATGCCTTTAAGCAGATGTGGGTCAAAACAAAATTTAAGTCTGGCCTAGAATAGATGATGCTGCCCAACATTGGACGCCACCACGAGAATTGTCTAACGTGTGACTCCTCTGTGATGCGACTCGGTCGTTTTTGGGTGTCATTAACAACACGTTGCATGTAAAAGGAGGAGTTCCCGGTTCGTTTGGCCCAGTTGAAGCAGCTTGACGGCTGTTCCCTGTGTGTCCCACAGGGGAAGTTGTGTGTGAGCCACCCAACAACAAGCTGGACCGATTTGTGGGGACGCTCACCTGGAAGAATAACAAGTATCCCCTGGACAATGAGAAGCTGCTGCTGCGGGGCTGTGTGATGCGCAACACTGAGTGGTGCTTTGGGCTGGTCATCTTCGCAGGTACTCTGTCGCGCTTCACAGTGTCGTTCGCGGCAAGTCCCCAGAAGGGAAGCCCACATGCCATTGGCTCAGCAAAACAAGTGTGCCGTTCATCTGTCATGGGATAATGTGTAAATGGGCTTGTTCGAAAATGTCCTTTATTATTTTAGTCAGCGGGGGGTTCAGAATCATTAACTGTCAGTACAGTAAAATCCCGTTATAGCGGACTCGCTTATAACAGAATATCGTCTATAACGGACAAACGATTCGGTCCCCATGGCTGCTTTTAGCTGTAGTTTTGTTTGGCTGTAACGGACATGCAGTTCCGCCTACAAGTGCCGGTGATATCCAGCACAGATACATAGTCGGGATTATTAATAGTCACCCATCTGGTCAGGTAAAGTTGGATTACTACATGTACAATATAATAATCTATACCACAAGTGTGTCTGCTGGGGTGTGGCATGAGTAAATGGTGCCCTGTAGTTGTGTTCTGGGCATACAGCAACTCTGGATATAACGGACTTTGGATATAATGGACTGTTTTGCCAGGTCCCTTGAAGTCCGTTATAACGGGATTGTACTGTAGCAGATCCCCACAGAAATGTGTGTGTGTGTGTGTGTGTGTGTGTGGTCCTGGTGTACATTACATTGTGGGGACCAAATGTTCCCACAATATGATAAAAACCTGTTATTTAATGTGGGGACCATTCTTTGGTCCCCACAAGAGGAAATTCAGTATAATAAAAAATCTGTGCCTGCAATCAAAAAAGTAACACTGCCAAAAGAAGACTTTATGGTTACTTATGGTTATTGTTATGGTTAGGGCCCATATGAGCAGGTTAGGGCTGGGTAGGGGTTAAGGTCTCCATGTTGGGATTGGGGTTTTGCCCGTAGAAGTGAATGTAGAGTCCCCACAAATATATAATTACAAATCTGTGTGTGTGTGTGTGTGTGTATGTGTGTGACAGAGAGAGAGAGGATTGTCTCATTTACTGTCATAAATGTTATGTAACGTTCAAGTACACAGGTAAGCAGTAAGTGAAAGTAATTACATTAGGATATTCATTCATTTACATGTGCTTGTCAAATGTTAGTAATCCATATTTGTTTGAATTTGTCTGCATAAGTAATTTTTTAAGGTCGGTCAGCGCTAAATATCCTGTGCGTGTACTCGACAGATTGTAGGCGATCGTTGATTGGAGCTGTATGCTTATGGCCAGGATTGGCGTGAGAGCAGAATCGGGCCATCAGAGTGGTACAAATGTCACTGTCTGATTATCAATTTCCTCCTTTTGTTAGGACCACAGACAAAGCTAATGCAGAACTGTGGGAGGACAGCGTTCAAAAGAACCAGCATCGAGAGACTGATGAACACTTTGGTGTTATGGGTGAGCCAATCTGCCTTTGGTTCTCCCCGGAGCTCTCCTGTATAATTACTGATGGTAATTAACATGCCATGGTAAGCGTGGATTCATTAATGGTAACTGACAAAGCAAGCAGTCGGTTTTCACAGTCCGGAGGGCAATGGGACACACTTGCATATACTGGTTCTGTGTAGATGTTTGGCCTCAGGGCCACATATTCCAACTTACTAGCCTTGCAAGTCTTTTTGTACTGATGTGTGACAAAGCCCCAATATTTATGCAAAAATAACAGATAGACCACAATATGTGCAGTTCTGAGAACCTTCTTCCAACTGCCTGTTGTCAGATATTTGGGTTCCTTCTGTGCATGGGTGTCATACTTGCCATTGGGAACTCCATCTGGGAAGAAAAGGTGGGCGGAATGTTCCGGGTGTACCTGCTGTGGGACGAAGTGCTGAACGATGCCATCTTCTCTGGGTTTCTGACCTTTTGGTCTTACATAATCATCCTCAACACAGTCGTTCCAATATCCCTCTACGTCAGGTAAGAAAAACATGCCAGATGCAGGGGTGAGAGCCTGCTGTGTCTTAATCGCATTTACAGTGTTCTTACATATTCATCTAAGTGTAATATATACTCAGGTATACATGTAAAAGCTTAAATGTGACTGGCTTGGTGTGTCCTGTGTTCATATACTGGCTGTATTGTGCATTATATATTAGCTAACTAGGTGAACGTTTCGGGTCCAGAAAGTAAAAAATCCGGACCAAGATTTTGTTTTAACCAACCAGCTGAATACTCTGTGACTGTGACTTTTTATATTCAACTGGTTGGTTGAAACAAAATCTTGGTCTGGATTTTTGCTTCCTGGACCTGAAATGTCCACTTCTGCTTGCAGCACAAGTGCTGTGGAAAGCAATTAACAGTGTGTCAGTATGTCTGTTAAATTATTAACTCGCTTTGGTAATTGAGCATTCTTGAATGGCAAACTGAAATGTAATGTGTCTTGGGGTATGAAATATGTGTTTAATTTGCATTGACAATGGGTATTGTTTAGGTTGAAATAGTGAATAATGTGTGTCTCTTGGTGGGGTTTGCATAACTTGTGTCTGCGCTGCTCTGATCTGGGTGTCGGGCCTCAAAGCGTGGAGGTGATCCGGCTGGGCCACAGCTACTTCATCAACTGGGACCGGAGGATGTACTACAGTCGGCGGGACATGCCGGCGGAGGCACGCACCACCACGCTGAACGAGGAGCTGGGCCAGGTCGAGTACATCTTCTCAGATAAGACTGGCACCCTCACGCAGAACATCATGGTCTTCAACAAGTGCTCCATCAACGGAAGAACTTATGGTACGTCCTACAAATGTCTGGCCCACAGTCTACGAAATAACAACGGGAACGAAAAGAAATTTGGCAAGAGCTTTAGCTTAGAGCGCTAATGATTTTTCTTCTTTTGTTAAGGTGACATTTACGATGAATTCGGGCATAAAGTGGAAATCACAGAGGTATGTCTTTGAGTGCTTCATCCTGAAATGGCCAGATCTCTTTTTCTAGAACTGGGCTAAACTGTTGTGAAAAGAAAGAATTGATGAACCTGAAAATAGAGTAAATGGAAAAAGCCCAGATAATGAGCAGTTCAAGATATGTTGCCCAGCAACTAAAGGGATTACATGAGACACAAATCGAAGAATTTCTCGCCTCGTTTTTGAAGATAAAGTCTCTGAATTCCTGTATTAGTCAGCAGCTAGCTAGAATAGTTATTATTTGTATGATGAAATAACAGCATGGCTTTAAATAGACATTGATATTATCTGTATAATGACATGTTCTTGGTTATATGGTATGGTGCAATTAAGACATTTAGAACAGTTTTTGCCAAGATATTTGATTTATTATGCATTGTGCCAGTAGGTGTTCAGACTTGTCTTACTTTTAACAGTAAGAAATGCAGTTTAACATGCTTATTTTTACTCCATCCTTGCTAAAGCCTGAGGTAATATGCTTCAGGCAGTCTGACAGGTGTTTGGATATGATCTTTTAACGCGGCAGGATTTGGTGGCCAGGGCAGGAGGGGAAATATTCCTGCATGTTTCTTTTTGGTGACTGTAGAAATCCCCCTGTGTCGACTTCTCCTTCAATCCCCTGAGAGACAAGAAGTTCCGATTCCATGACCACAGTCTGGTGGAAGCTGTCAAGCTGGGTGACCCGGCAGTGGAAGAGTTCTTCAGGCTGCTGGCTCTGTGCCACACTGTCATGCCCGAGGAGAAGAATGAAGGTGAGATGGGCCACAGGTGCAGTGAGGGATACGTCTTACCATGAGTGTCACTTCTCATCAGAGACATAACCTTCCTGATTGGAAGGTTTATGGAATGAAGGAGAAGAATGTTGATCTGTGATTAAAATGCGTTGGTTTCTATGAAATGCTGTGATATATCTGCATTTCAGAAACGGCAGCAACCTTCCTTTGTAGACATTACATTTATTTTGCAGACAAATGTTATCCTAGGCTGTAAAAAACATACATTTGAGAAATCAGGGTTAGGTTAAGGGTTTTGCTCAACAGTGAAATCACTCTGCCAACCATGACATGGGATTTAAACCCAACCGGCATGGGATTTAACCTGATGAAATTCCAATCACAGACGTGACTCATGGCTCATTGTGCCACGCATCGCCATAGTGTGCATGTTGTTTGTAGATGGTATGTGTGAGCTGTGGCCTGTGCTTCCCTCTCAGGGGAGCTGGTGTACCAGGCGCAGTCGCCAGACGAGGGAGCCTTGGTGACCGGAGCTCGCAATTTCGGCTTCGTCTTCCGAGCCAGAACCCCGGAAACCATAACGCTGTACGAAATGGGAAAGCATTCCACCTATCAGCTTCTGGCCATCTTGGACTTCAACAACATCCGCAAGAGGATGAGCGTCATTGGTCAGTGAAGCAGCATTCGCTTCTGGCCCAGGAGGGAGACCCTGGCGTTTTTTATTCCATGTCATCATTTTGTGACGGCAAACGATGTTCAAAGCCTTTGCTGAGCTTTAGGGCGCTTTGCTTTATTCTCTGTGACCTTTGAAATTGTTTCTTTTGAGACTCCTCTGCCTCTGGGCAAGAATTGAGCTAGAAGATAATGCCCCCCTCCTCTGTGACTCAGTCAGGAACCCAAAGGGGCAGATCAAGCTGTATTCAAAGGGAGCTGACACCATCCTGTTTGACAGACTGGCTCCGTCCACTGAAGACCTCATGTATACTACCTCAGAACACCTGAACGTAAGTCGGGGCGGTTCTCTGCTGTTCCCCCCACTACTCTGAGAT
>JAODJW010000007.1:7432854-7481100 GCA_026777045.1 Hyperopisus bebe
CAGATCTCAGCTGGTAGAGGGCATACGGTAACCGGTCCTGCCGGTTCTCGGGACCGGTGTGGAAGAAGCGCTCCGGCTGCTGCTCGTCTCTCGTCTAAGGAAACCCTGGGGGCGTGGCAGGGGAGCCCCGTGTGATGTCATAGGGGCTTCCCCTGAGCGATCCATGACAGACACTTCTCCCATGATGGAAGGAGCTCCAGGTGTTGTTGATTTGCTGAGATGGGACATTGGTCTCAAGGAGCCTTTTTATGAAGATGAGAGCCAGCCCATTGATGAACCAAGCACTTGAACTTAATGCGAGCGCCAATAGAGAGCCAGTGAGGAGAAACAAGGAGAGGTGTGACATGAAAATGTTTAGTCTGAATGAATATTAAACATGCTGCCATGTTTTGAATCATGATCATCTACAGTGGACTGATAGCACAAACTGGTAGACCTGCCAGCAGAAAGTTGCAATAGTCTAGTCATTAGTGACAAGTGCCTGGGTTAGAAACTGAACTGCATATTCAGAAAGTAAAGACCTGATCTTTTTGATGTTACACAGGGTAAACCTGTAAGATTGGGACAACGCTCTTACAGTATGTGCTCAGCAAAAAATAACTGGTTGTGTGTCATTTACTTCTAGGTTCCTGGTAGACCTTGAACAATCATGCCATTATGAATTGTAGTGTTGGCAGGGATGACAGGAAGCTCATTCTTAAGAGAGATTAAGTGGAGGTGATGGTCCCTCATCCAGGCTGCGATGTCAACCTAGCATGGACTAGCAGAAACTATGATGCAGTCAAGAATGAAGATCAAGTAGATCTGGATGTCATCAGCATAGCAGTGGTAGTAGAAGCCATCTGAGTGGATCATCTGGCCTAGGCAGGAAACATAAACAGAGAAGAGGAGAGAACCAAGGACAGAGCCTTGGGGAACACCGGTTGTTACCTGATGTGATTTGGACTCCTCTGCACCTCAAGCCACTTGTCAGTTACGAGGTATGAGTCAAACCAGCACTGAGCAGTCACTCTGATGCCAACCAGCACAGAGTCACCATGCCAAGTTAGGAAAGGGTATCCAGAAGACTTAAGGAGGGCATTAAAAGTGAAATTACGGAATAAGGACAGTTCTGGAACTTGGTAGACTGGAAGATTCCAGTGTTCCCAGTCCCAACAGAGTTTCATGAACTCAAGAAAATTAGAGGGGTATTGATCAAAATATCAGCTTCATTAAAGGATATCGTTATGAGAAATGCCATTGATCTCTCACAAGCGATGCATCACATCCTCCTGAAATGCCACAGCTGAAGGGGTCATCAGAATAGAATAAAACTCCTTTTGACTAAGGCTTCATTACCAATAAGTGGCCATATTGCATTGGGAATACAGTTGTTTGGTCCAATTACATTAGGAAAACAGGACGGAAAATTTTGCTTTATGCTTCCCTATTCAGGGACAACATATGGAAACATACCAACTGGGATCATGCCCAGTGCAATCTGGACTTCAATCGCTTAGTGGAATTAGTGACAATTACTAACAATCCATGGGAAGAGATGATAAGACTTGGTATCTGAAACAGCAAATTAAATTCTGCTATGCAAATACGTAGAGTCTGGCTTACAAATGAACAGAAAATCGATAAATCCCACTTAACATTATACACTTACTGTTTGTCACGTCATTTATATGTAATAAATGTAGCAATATGAGTTATTTGCAGGCGTACAGTCAATCAACTGGTTTACCTGCATTTCCCTGCTTTTCCTACTTCATCCAAAATACTGCAGACACAGTTTTTGTAAATATACAGGTTTCCCATCTAATATTGTTTAATAAATCCTGGATTTTGGCTAAGTTGCATATGTACATTTTGCATATGTACAGCTTCGTTTAGTGGTTAGCCGCCGGCCAGCATAATGGAACTGAGCCTATTTGTATGATACAGTCAGAGGACACAACGAACTGTTGAAACTTCACTGTGGCTCAAACTCACTAAAAGTAACGTTATGAAAGAGCACCTGAGGTCATGTGGCTTGACATTCTGTGCTCCCTGCAGAATACAAGTGCCAGCCTCCATCAAATTCATCAAGCATAGCATCATCACAGCTCCAGTCTATTTCATTTATACAGGTAATTTACCTTGATCTAACTATCATCAAGTATCTCTGTAACCAAAGTTTAATTTACCTCAGTGCTGGGACACATACTGTAAGTCTTGGGCTAGTTTGTTGATTAAATAGGCCTGTCTCTTTGTATTGGCGGATAACACCTATGCGGTAGGGTCACAAGCAACGAGGAAACCTTTAAGGACACAGTTTCTTCGGGTGCTAGACATCTACACATCAGGTGAAGCACTTTAAATCATGTATTTGCATCTCTATTGCTCTTCCACAAGTAGTTATAGTTCATTATTGTGACCAGAAGGTGGCACCAAATTTCAAAGTATAGTCTAAAAAAAAAACTTTAAAATCAAGCGAAAGGTTAGTTGGATAACTTTTAAGTGCTGTGTAAATACTATAAATAAACCTATTTTTTTTTTTACCAGTTATACTTAAAAAATGGCTTCAGGTACACGCTTTTTTCTTTTTTAAGCAGGCTGTAATATTTAAAGCTCAATTACTGTAATTTATATTTGTAAAATAAACCCTGCGTGTGTTACCTTTATACAAAAATGAACGGGGCAACGTTTTTGTTTGAAGACCCTATGGAAGCCGGTCTACCGTGGTGTTTGAATTACGCCGAACTTGTGTCTGTTTTCGGCCGCGAACGGCATGTGAATCACGTGGTTCCACTATTTATAGAGGTAAAACTGAGCTACCGAAACCCGAAGGGGGCACCTTGACGTCAAGGTCACTATGACCATAAAATCTGCATTTACGTGTATCTGTATTGACAAAAAATACCACGGGAGTCATTTATATTAACAGAAGACACAGTGGACCGAGGTTAGTGAGATTTTAAATACTCCCCTGTTGCTGTTGAACTTTTTTCTTACTACTCCAAGTTGGCATCGAAGTTCTGTTTGTCATAAACATCAGAAAATACTGCAATTGAAAAAAGAGATAAATGAATTGCCACTCATTTTTTCTAACGTTAAATCATAGTTTCCATGTATTTCACTGCAAAACAAATTTTATTTATCATCTTTTTGAAATATTTTTCATTCTACTATAAAATTCTTATCTTTAGTAACCCCGTTAATGTTTTCTACAGCAGACTTTATGTGTAGATATGATCTAAGTGCATATTCCAGGCTGAAGGCGAGTAGAGTTTCTTGGCTCTGTGTCCCCTGCCACAGTCGTCACATTTCCAGTTCTCGCGAATCTGGAGTGTCCCACATGACTGGCTGGCAGTGTGTCCTGGAGAGCTTTAGTGTCACACTGCAGTTCCTGGGCCTGTGAACTGACAGTGTGCGCGGGGTAACTGGGACAGCTTTCTGCCTGAGAAAATATGCCTTTTGACATCTGATTGCGAGCTCTGTCTCAGATACTGCACCTCTACCATAGCACACCTGTACCTGTACCAGGACAGACGCGTGAGACATGTCCTCCCTGCTCCGATGTGTGTCCAGCTGCTCGGTGCCCTTGCTGCATCCCGGTCCCCTGCAGAAGACCTCTGGATTAAGATACTTCAGAACTTTCCCTGTTCTGTGGAACCAACAAGCTTCCAAAGGTATGGAACAGATACCCTTGGCAAACTCCCTGTTTATTTCATTTTCGGTATGAAGTATTCCTGCTGAGTGCTGTTTACTTTCATTCTACTTCTTTGTGTTTATTTCAAAAGTTTAAGAACAAATGTTGTCTAGATCTTGAACAAGTTAAATCAGTGTAAAGCGTAAGAGAGAATAAGTTGTAGATGATGTTAATTTAACGCTGTGGGATTAGACCCCCACCCCATCCACTGAGAAACTGGCTGCTGCTTGCTGGTGTTTACTTAAGTTTATATTCAGAAGAGGTCGCGTAAAGGTGAAAGCCACATTCCAGCCTTTTGTGTTTTTTTGTTCTGGTCCAGAGCACCATTTTGTCATAGGAACCTTGAGGCAAGGTCACAGCTCTTCCGCCTATGTGAGACTCCCGGTGTGTCGCTAGATCCTCTGCACGTTAGTTAAGGACAGGGAACTTGCGAGCCGGCCAGGCAGGGGAGGCCCGGTCCGGGGCTGTGGGAGCGGCAGGCTGCCAAGCAGCTGCTAATAATGTCTAGCTGGCGCTGGAACTTCACCATGCCAATTAAGGACAGATATGTGAAACTGGACCCTGCATGGAATATATCAGCAGGCTGAGCAAGGCCTGTGAAACAGGGATTGTGTTCGTATTGTCGTCTTTTGCTGTACTTTTTTTGAGGTAGAGCTTAAAACAAGAAGTGTTTTAGAGCAGGTGGTAGAAGACCTTGTTTTGAAACCATCTTCTTCTACATTCAGCACTTCTTTATATTATGAACCCACCCCCAGCCTTTGAGTGGTTTCTTCCAAATCAGTGTTTGCTGCCTACACAGTACCCCCCCCCCCATCATCATGGTACAGTCAAGTACTACTTCCATTCAGTCATTCCTTACTGTATATAATCTGGGTTCGTTGCTGTGGTGGAATGGAGTTGTGACCTTTTGCTGTTGCAGTCAAGATTCAGGAAGTAACTCATTACTGAATGGGCCTATTAGTGGCTCCCATCTAATCTTCCCAAATACACTGGTATTTCTTGGTAGGTAGGCCTCAGAGTGGGACCTTAGTATGAACGTTGCCATGTGTCTGCTTCCCAGGTGTTCGATACTCAGACGTCCTTGTGGGCATCCCCAAGGAAATCTTCAAGAATGAGCGGAGAGTGGCTGTGTCCCCAGCCGGTGTGCAGGCCCTGGTCAAGCAGGGCTTCAGGGTGCAGGTGGAGACAGGAGCTGGGGAGGAGTCAAAGTTCTCGGATGAGCATTACAGGGAAGCTGGAGCCACGATAGTTGACACACAGAGTAGCTTCAATTCAGATCTTGTCCTGAAGGTGAGTACTATGTGTATCTAATTTGACATAATTAAAAAGTGTGACATTGCTCAAGATAAAAGGAGTCCCGTGTGGATCCATCCATCCATCCCTCTCACCAGCACCTCCTCTAGCCCCACCAGGGGAATACCAAGGCAATTGCAGGCCAGCAAAGAGATATAATCTCTTCAGAGTGTCCTGGATCTGCCCCGGGGTCTCCTCCCGGTTGGACATGCATGAAACACCTCCGCAAGGAGCCGTCCAGAAGGCATCCTACATAGATGCCCGAACCACCTCAACTGACTCCTTTTGATACAGAGGAGCAGCGGCTCTAGTTTGAGCCCCTCCTGAATGTCTGAGCTCCTCACCTTATCTCCAAGGCTGAGCCCAGACACCCTGCGAAGGAAAAGCATTTCCGCCGCTTGTATCCGTGGTCTTATTCTTTTGGTCACTACCCAAAACTCGTGACCAAACGTAGACTGACTGGTAAATCGAAAGCTGCACCAATCCACCTGTCCATCTCCTGCTCCATTGTACCCTCATTCATAAACAAGACCCTGAGATACATAAGCTTCTCCATTTGAGGGAGGCAGGAACTCATCCCCAACCTGGAGGGGGCAGTACAACCTCTGACTCCCAGGATTCTCAGCATCTTGATCCCTCACACATCCTGAATGGCTGAATGGCTCCCATCAGGGCAGAGGCTTCGCTGTCCTCAGGACTGTCCAGCTACTCAAGTCTCAATATCAGTGATTTGGCATCATATTAAAGGAACTTTTAATGGAAGTTTTTAATGTAACTTTGTCAGAACACACAGCATTAAGGTTTGCCTAATAGTGATGTGCCTTACCTTTTAGGTGTGTCCTTTTTATTCTGTATTTATTGTCATGTGTGAATGGCTGCTGTGCTAAAACACGCACCTTTTTAATTGCCCCTTGGGGAGAAATTAAGTGAATTGAATTGAATTGAATTGAATTGAATTGAGACGAGATGAGATGAGACAAAACTATTGTGTATGCTGGAGGTTACTGCTCTTTGAAGTCAACAGGAAAACATCTGCAAAAAGCAAAGATGTGATCCTGAGGTCACCAAGCTGGACATCCTCCACCCCTTCACTGTGCTGAAACATTGTATCCATAAAAATGACGAACTAAATCGATGACAAAGTGCAGCCCTTTCAAAGTCCAACACCCAACAAAAGCAAGTCCAATTTACTGCAGACAATGTGAACCAAACCGTTGCTTCAGTTATGCAGGGTCCTAATGGCCCGTAGTAGACCCACGTGGGTTAATCATGGAATATATCTTTGTGTCTTCATTTTGCCTCTGGTTGCAGGTACGAGCACCAGTGTTTAATGACGCCATAGGGAGGCACGAGGCTGAACTGCTCAGGCCCAAGTCCACACTCGTGAGCTTCATCTACCCAGCACAAAATCCTGACCTCATGGAGAAGCTCTCCAGCCAGAAGTGTACCGTCCTGGCCATGGACCAGGTGCCGAGGGTCACAATAGCTCAAGGTTACGATGCACTGAGCTCCATGGCCAACATTGCAGGGTGAGATAATGTATCTTTATGGGAGGACCAACAGGAGACACTGCCTGGCATAGTTACGTGTCCAGAATATTTGTTCAGGCACTCCAGTCCAAAAACATGTGATTTGATGAACTGATGTCTCTAAATTGCCCATATTGTTTGAGCGAGTGCCCAGCCTTGTACTTGCATCTTATCCAGGGTGTCTTGAGGCCTGTGCTTCCAAGGGTTTCAGGTGTGACCTTGCACTGCATACATTGTTATGGATAGATGGAAGATTGCTGCCTTGATTGGGCTTTATTTTGTTTAGGTACAAGGCTGTTGTCCTGGCAGCCAATCATTTTGGAAGATTTTTCACTGGCCAGATCACTGCTGCTGGGAAAGTACCACCAGCCAAGGTATGTACCCTCCACTCCTGTGTCACGTCTAACCGTAATGCGGGATCATGCACAGGAACTTCTATAACATCAAAGGCAAATTCAGATCATGACTATCTGGAGCATGTAGGAGGTTGAGATCTTGGTCAATTTGTGTTGACGCCTGTTACTTTATGTTGACACCTTGGTCCCTCTGTGCAGGTCCTGGTGATTGGTGGTGGAGTTGCAGGTCTTGCTGCAGCTGGAGCCGCCAAATCGATGGGTGCCATTGTGAGGGGATTTGACACCAGGTGACCAAGGCGTGACTTTTTGCACTAACTACCTTGCAAACAAGGTTTCCCCTCTTCTGAGTATGTACTGTGCTTCATTTCCCTGCTCCCAGACCTGCTGCCCTGGAGCAATTTAAGTCATTTGGGGCTGAGCCCCTGGAGGTGGATGTGAGGGAATCTGGGGAGGGTGTCGGCGGCTACGCCAAGGAGATGTCCAAGGAGTTCATCGAGGCAGAGATGGTGCTGTTTGCCAAACAGTGTAAAGACGTGGACATCGTCATTAGCACTGCGCTCATTCCAGGTGAGCACCACCACACATCCGTGACACCATTCGTTCCTCAACGGCGTGCTGTAAGTCTGACATTCCCCTTCTGCAGGAAAAAGAGCTCCCATCCTTATCAAGACCGAAATGGTTGAGTCCATGAGGGATGGCTCCGTGGTGGTGGATCTAGCTGCCGAGGCTGGGGGCAACATAGAGACCACAAAACCTGGAGAGCTATACGTTCACAAGGTGAACATTTCTTAAATATCATCTCATATCTGGCAGGAAGAAGAAGAGGAGTGAGATCTGGAGGATGTGGTTGCAAGTTATCTGCACTGTGTGACATTTTTTTTTGTCTATTGTCAGGGCGTGACACACGTTGGGTACACAGATTTGCCAAGCCGGATGGCCACGCAAGCCAGCTCACTGTACTCAAATAATATTTTGAAGTTACTGAAGGCCATCAGTCCCGACAAGGAATACTTTTACTTTGAGCCCAAGGATGATTTTGATTATGGAACAGTCGACCATGTCATTCGGGGCACCGTGGTCATGAAGGTAGGTCTGCTGTGTTTATACAGCAGGGGGCGACATTACTGTAAGTCCCTTTTTCAACCATAAAATTCCTTGTCAGTTTGCCCACCCCTGAGCCCTGTTTTTCTTTGTTTCTGAATGGGTTGAACCATCCAAACCACAAAATGTGCTTCTTTTATTACTAAGACAAGGCAACTGGCAAGGCACCTGGGAATGTAGAAAACAGAAATTAGTAGTACATTAACTGTTTGAAAATGTAATTTTCAATTATTTTTATTTTACTTTAATATGTTAATTATGTTTTCCAAGCAAGCTCCCCACTGTGAAACAGTGATAGATAATGGGATTGTCTAATAGCCTGTGCTAGATGAACAGGAATAATGTTCTAAAATGTCTTTTGAATGTAATGACTTTATTTTAATGTTGCACTTTCTAGGAAGGCAAAAATCTTTTCCCATCTCCATTGCCAAAGACTTCCCCTCCTCCAGCTCCGCTCAAACAGAAAACAGTGGCAGAACTCGACGCCGAGAAGCAGGCTGAGATCTCCCCCTTCAGGCGAACCATGACGTCCGCCTGCATCTATACAGCAGGTCAGCGGTGCTGCGTCCGCCCTCTCCATGCCACTGACAGGGCCTGTGTACAGAGTCGGTAAATAATGCAATAATGCCCATGTGGTTTCAGTAAGTGGGGCCTGGAAAGGGATCCACAGGAAAACCAGATACTGCTATTTCAAAATCGTTTGGTCTCTAGGTGCTTTCTTGATTTTTAGGACCAGGCATCCAGTTGAGTTTTTCGCTGTTTTTTGCTGTTCACCTTGGCTGTGGGGATGAAAAAGTAAACAAAATACAAAAAGTACACGTGATATTATTGTTAAATGCAGCTTGCAGGGAACACTGCCGGGCCAATTTTGGCCCTTGTTAGGAAGCCCAGGGTCCTGGACAGGAGACTCAGGCCCGTGTAGAACGCCCCCCTCCTCTCCTCCCCAGGTCTCTCCGCAGTGCTTGGACTCGGCGTTGTCTCCCCCAATGCTGCCTTTACGCAGATGGTGACCACATTCGGCCTGGCCGGGATCGTGGGCTACCACACCGTCTGGGGGGTCACTCCTGCTCTGCACTCCCCGCTGATGTCTGTTACCAATGCCATCTCAGGTCAGGGACTGTGCTCCTGTGTGTGTGTGCGTGTATGTTTGTGTGTGTGTGGATTAGGTTTATATTACATTGTGGGGTCCTCCACAATGTGATGAAATTCTGTTATTTTGACGTTGTGGGGACCATTTCTGAGATCACCACAAAGATCTGTGAATGCAGTCAAAAAGGGAAAAATGACAACAGTCTTGTGTTTTGTTTGGTTACTTATGGTTAAGGTTAGGGCAGGCTGGGGGTTGAGGCTGTCATGTTGGGATTAGAGTTTTCCCCATAGAAATGAATGGAGAGTCCCCACAAGGAATCAATTACAAACCTGTGTGTGTGTGTTTGTGTGTGTGCCCGCGCATGTGCGTGCATGCGTCTGGTTTGGGTACAGATGTATAAATGTGACAGGCCATGTTTCTCTCTGCAGGCCTGACTGCGGTGGGTGGTTTGGCACTAATGGGTGGGGGTCTCACCCCCTCCAGCATCCCGGAGACCCTGGCCCTGTTGGCAGCCTTCGTCTCCTCCATAAACATTGCGGGTAAGTGCCCCCTGGCAGGGCTGACAGCCTTACTGCGAGGCCCGCCACTTTTGCCAGCCATTTGCTTGGGTTATCAGCACTCCACACTTTCACTTCATTCTTTTAGTCATTATGCTGCCATGTGACTCCACACCATGTGACCGCATATCATGTGACTCCATTGTGTATCTCCGTCTCATGTCTCCACATGAAGTGTTTTACCTCCATATCACATATCCTGCCTTTTGTCACTGTCTGCCTACAGGTGGCTTCCTCATCACTCAGAGGATGCTGGACATGTTCAAAAGGCCCACGGACCCCCCCGAGTATAACTACCTGTACGGCATCCCTGGCGCTGCCTTCGTAGGTGGATATGGTGCCAGCATTCTGGGTGGCTACAGCATCGAGCAGGTGGGAAATACATCAATAGAGAAAAGAGCGACATAGCTGACCAGAAACATGAACTCAGTGGAGTAAATACTGTATGCGAATAACGGGCACAAGAGAGACAGGAGGAGTGTTGACAGGCTGTGTTGAACACACTCCCTGGCCTCTGAGTAGCTGAGATTATCCCCTACACCAGTTTGATGCTCATCGCCAAGATGGCTGTGTGTTCCCCTCTGCAGATGATGTATCTCGGCTCTGGGCTGTGCTGCGTGGGGGCGCTGGCGGGGCTGTCCGCACAGGGCACCTCCAGGCTGGGAAACGCCCTCGGCATGATCGGAGTGGCTGGGGGCCTCGCAGCCACCCTGGGGGCCCTCAAACCCTCCCCCGAACTGCTGTCTCAGATGTCCCTGGCAATGGCCACCGGGGGAACGATCGGTGGGTACAGCGGCCGTTTAATTTGCTACCGCCAACTACGGTCAGGTGTTCAAACTGCTGTCATTATTAAAAACTGAAATTTCAAAGCAAGGCAACATCAAAAGACAGACTTGACACTTAATCATAGCACATTTACGGAAAACCTCAAAATCACAAAACACAAAACATTAACGATGCCTTAGATATAAGCAGGACCAGTATGACTGATCAAATGCAGCATTAACTAACGTGGTGGTAAACAGTCAGTGTAAATTTCACAGGCATTTATGGTATTTCTACATTCATAAGGGTTACATTACATTAAAAACTAAAAAGATAGGGGATGAAAGAGGGCATTACCACTCTTAATTCTTTAAAAGCACAGTTAATCTCCTGCCTTAAGTATATTTAGGTCATAAACATCACAACCTTTGATGTTAATCCCATAATTTTCTTGCTGTTCTTGTTTCTAAGAATGATCTGAAAGATGGAAAATACTATATTTTAGCATTAATCACCTGGGTTGGCCTGCCGTGTAGCTGATGTAACAAATGAGCATTTAATTCTCTGATGAGTGTAAGCAGCTGGTAGAAATCAGTGGGCACTCAGATGCCTTCAGATGGCTAAGCCCAGTGCCTTCTCTTACACTTTATTATGTTTGCATTTGCCCTGAGTCCACATCATATGGCGTTCTTTGGCCTTTGATGTTTGTAATTCTCTGACATGTTCATTGCTAATTGAGTCAAAAGATTCCTCTTTGCCATGCACTGCATAACAGTAACCTTCAAAGCACTGTCCTTATGGAAGGTTTTGTACCTGGCACTTTAGGGATGTATTACAACATTAAGGTAAGAAACATTAAATAAATAAAAATAACAACGACAAAGGTGAAGATGTGGGAGAGGAAAGATGGCGTGTTGGAGACAAATATTTAATACCTTCTGACACCATGTTTCTTATCTTAAGAGGCTGGATGCTGAGGGTCAGGTGATTTTTTGTATTTACATAGTCGGCAGGAATGGAAAGGAACTCATTTTTTAATCTTACTGCTTAGCCTGTCTTTTCCATTTAAACAGGGGCCTGAAAGGGGGGCCTGAGGTCGTCCTGGAGAACTAGGCAAAAAAAGGTTTTTAATATTGATTAAAATTTTGATTTGACGGGAAGAGGAGGTTGACGAAGTCACACCCCGCACGTGTGATGTTACATTACAGCCTCTTAAAGGAACAGCATGACTTAATAGAGCAGCATGTTTTGTGTGAAAGATATCAGCAAGAACATAATGTCTTCTACAGAGGACAAAAAATAATTACTGGATCTGAAGAGGACAGTGGGAACCCACATACCTAGTATCCAGTCATTGTCCAGCAGAGTCCAGTTTAGGCTTTTGGATAATGGAAGGCTTTAAAGAGGCTTTACATTTTTAGATTTTTCTTTGGGATTTCCAAGTCAGCTGACTTTAAAAGCAGGAATTAATGCCCCATAATATATTCTATATGTCACGACTTGGGAAGACACAGAGCAAGGAAACAGGAACAGGAGTCCAAAATCGGGGAACACAGGACATCAAAGCACACGCAGCATTAATGACCGGACTGGGGAAACGAACTGAAACACGGACTAAATACACTGAACTAATGACAGCAATAGGAAACAGCTGGTAAACATGGGGAAACCACACAGGGTAGATGAGGGGGCGTGGCACACTGGAGGAGCGGATGAGCGGGGCATGACACTATATTAAAAAATGTTCGGTATCATAGAACAGTGTTTCCCAACCCAGTCCTTGTGGACTCCCAGACAGTCCATGTTTTTTCACAAAAATGTGGATTGTTTAGTAGGGAGCTGGGAGGGAGCAAAAACATGGACTGTCCAGGGGTCTCCATGGACCGGGTTTAGAAACACTGTTATAGAATATATGGAAATTCAAATGCATTTGTCTATTTTTTTCCCTTGTCCTTATGCTAGGTAATTATAATTCTCTCATTCTGTTTTATTGTTCTGCCCTTCAGGCCTGACAGTCGCCAAACGCATTGAGATCTCCGACCTGCCCCAGCTGGTAGCTGCCTTCCACAGCCTGGTGGGACTAGCAGCTGTGCTCACCTGCATTGCTGAGTTCATGATCGAGCACCCCCACCTGGACACGCACCCTGCCGCCAACATGGTGAAGACCGTGGCCTACTTAGGCACCTACATCGGGGGCGTCACCTTCAGCGGCTCCCTGGTGGCGTACGGCAAGCTTCAGGGTGCGTTTCTCTCCACAGCTAGCCAACTTTCATAACTGTGCAACCAGTAGGGGGCGACGGTGAGGATGGGAGCACAGGGCAGGGACACCTTGGATGGGGTGCTGGTCTGTTACAGGGCAGACAGACAATCACACACTCTGGGAATTTTAAAGCCAACAATATCTATATGCTTTCGATAACCGTATGCAAATTATCAGGATAATACAAGCAAATGATTTTGTATATATATTTACAGTGCTGTTTAAAGTGCAAGTAAAACCCATACCTTTAAGGGATTGAGTTCAAGTGAAGATCGAGTCCAGTGGGGGGCAAGTCCGAGACATGAATGAATCTGAGACATGAACGAGTTCGAGTCCAATTTGAGAAAAACACAAGTTCAGTTCTAGGCCATGAATCTAAATTCAAAGACTATAAACTGAAAACTAAAGAAATACCTCACATTTTTATATTTAAATAATCTACTTTAAATGACCACCAACTAAGAATTAATTGTTTTCAACTAAAAAGTATTTGTCAAACACAAATATAACAGAAACACACCTCCACTACATCCTGTAGCAGTTATTAATTACATGGTTACGAGACTGCATCCTGCTAAACAGTGGTTAAAATGGGTTAAAAATTGGTGCATAAAACAATACAAAATTTCTTTCGAATTTATTAACATTTTGTAGTTTCTTAAAATTTCACATAATATAAAGTGCACACACAATGTTCAGTGGCAGATCTACTATGTTAGAAACTATGTGTGATATCTCTGTCATTGGGAGTCTGCACACTACACACTACAATGTCATGTTACGTTTGATAATAACAGTGCTCTGAGCTTCACAGCTCCCGTGTCAGAAAAATGGCTGGTTTGATTCCTGCTCCCGGCAGATCAATCACATCACCATTAGGCCCTTGAGTAAGACCTTCAAATATAACTACTGCAGGTGTTCTGAACACTGGATGAACCTGTGATCTGATAACTAACTTCACTCTGAACTGTATCTCTCTGGAGACCAATGTGAAAAAGGTACAACAATAATTATTATTATGAGACATTGGCTTACTAGCAGGGTAGCTATCAATAGAGTGCTATAGAGTGTGAGTCAACACTGAGCAAAAATTCACCTGAGTGCATGGCAAGACCAATTCATATGTGTCCGAACAATTCATATGTGGACTCGAGATCGTACTCAAGTACCACAACTCCATGTGTTCATATATTTGTTTTGCTATGTTTTAATTGCTTACACTAGGACAGACCTGAGTTGAATATTATTGATTTGTGAGAAGTCAAATATGGGAAATTTCTGTGATTTTATTGGCAGTCCTACAGTCTTCAATTGGGCTGAAAAAGTCAGTTGTATAAAAAAAAACCTGGAGAGGAAAGTTTGAGATTATGAGCTCAGAAAGATGGCTTGAAACGACGCTCATGTAATTTTAGGGACCCCAGAGGAAATAACAAAGTAATTTTTCTAAGAAGAGCAGTCTTTGGAATGCCTCTAGGTATTTGGTCTTCCAGTCTGATGGCTGACTTGGGTTTTTATGATAAATTTGGGTCATGTTAGCGGGATCGATAATGCAAAGCAGACCTTGTGGTGAATCTCCACGCCGTTGCCTGTCATCGATACCGGGCCTTGCGGAGTTTCCCCTTTCCTGGGAAACGCGCACATGCCGCCCGATTGAAATTCCAGAGCTGATCTTCAGTCTTGAGGGCCACATCTCCCCTGCTTTCATCTCCTACTGTGTGTTTTGAGATCCTTGTCTTGTGCTTATGCCTCCAGGCATCCTGAACTCAGCCCCGCTGCTGCTGCCTGGCCGGCACATGCTGAACGCTGGTCTGATGGCGGCCTCCGTGGGGGGCCTGGTGCCCTACATGCTGAGCTCCAGCTACGGGACAGGCATGGGCTGCCTGGTGGGCGTGTCTGGGCTCTCTACCATCATGGTAAGATCGCGGGAGGTTCTCCGAAATACTTTATATCTTTCTCATAAACATGTTTTCCTAGAACATTAAAATGCAGTAAGGTGGTATGTGTACAGGTACCTTGTGGTATTCAGTCGTTAATGGAGATAAACAAAGTCCCAGGTTCTACAGACTAGGCCGTCAGAGATTCAGCGTCTTCAGAGCACGAGTGACTTATAGAAGCCAGTACCGGGGCATCTCTGCCAGCAGGACCTGGGTCCGTGGATGCCCATGGATGGAGATCCTGGAGCTGGCAGTCCACTTTGTTTGCTGGATCTTGTTCTGACTGAGCTATTTAATTATCCTTGATTGCACTCTAAATTGAGTGAACCAGATTTTTTTAAATCTGCGAAATGCATTGCTTAAGGACTCACTGCAATTTTCAAATTCTACCCTATTATTCTAAATTCTTAAGGATTAAGTCATTGATTAAAATAATATTACATAAAATATTCATTATAAGAGGCATTTTTAATATAGACTTCTAGACAAATTTTGCCTGATTGTGCTTACACATTTTGTGATCAGCTCCAGACCCCAGCGTCCTTTAGACCCCAGCAAGTTTAGAAAATAGATGGAAGAGTGAAGTATAGTGATAACTCTTCCTCAGGTGTAGTTGATTTAGTTTGACTTGAAACATATGATCAGTCAACACTGCAGTCAAGGCTAATGAACTGAGCTTAGTGTGACTGTAATCCAGCGTACGGAGTGGTCCTTTGGGACTGGGGAACCTGTCCTAGCCAATGTGTCGTGTTGTCCTCAGGGTGTCACTCTGACTGCGGCCATCGGGGGTGCCGACATGCCTGTGGTCATCACAGTTCTCAACAGCTATTCGGGTTGGGCGCTATGCGCGGAGGGCTTCCTGCTGGACAATAACCTCATGACCATCGTTGGGGCGCTCATTGGCTCTTCTGGCGCCATCTTGTCGTACATCATGTGTGTGGTGAGTGCCTGCACTCCAGGATAATGCATCTTTCCTGAGAATGGGGGAAGCCTTAGCACGTGAACTGCGACACTAACTACGCATCTCAATACAGGCCATGAATCGCTCCCTGCCCAACGTGATTCTGGGAGGGTACGGCACAACATCTACGGCTGGTGGTAAGCCAATGGAGATTGTGGGCACTCATACGGAGGTCAATGTGGATCAGTCCATTGAGATGATTAAAGAAGCAAACAGCATCATCATCACACCTGGTAAGAGACCTAACCAGAACGCTTCTGTCTTGTTCAACTAAGATCATGGTGGAGAGATGACAAAGTACTCTGACCACTAGGCGGGAGTATTTTCAAGCACAAACTCTTTGCGTTTCACTCAAGTGCATGATGAATATATGGGTAAAACTGTCACATGCAATCTGTAAAAATGGTCAGAGATAGTCAAAGCAGATGTCACTGGCTGCCAGATGATCGTTTTCAGAACTGTATAATTAATGTGGGTGCTGTTTGTGGTGGCATCCTTTAACAGCAGTTGGTCGAGGATTCCTCTATTAGTGCTGCTTCAGTTCCTTTTGGTAGTTTTAAATAAAAGAGGAGAATTAGACAGCAGAGAACCCCCTTGTGGAAAGTTCACAGGCGAAAGTTCAAGTGCACAGCAGGAAACATGTGGCTCAAGTTTGCTTTTCTTGCTCTTGTTTGTAACAACACTGCAAAAGAGCAGGGCCAGTTCAAACGTGTTGAATCAATTAACGAAGGAAGGCAGCTGAGGGAAAGACCTAAAGCGGCAATCCCAGTTTTCTGCTTTATCACGGAAAGAGCGCAGCAAGGCACAAGAAGCTGATTACAAACAGGGAATGGAGAAATCGAAGGATATGGCTGCTTCACTGGCAGGTGGCTGCCCCGAGGGGATCTTCTTAAGAATTAACCTGCCGTTCCCCCCGTATCTGGCACTAGTGGTCACCCTGACAAAGTGAGTGTTTAGCATCTTGCACGCAAACTTGCGTAAGGCTTTGGATATGCTGCCATCAAGGATTGGGGACAGAAAAAGTCTAGAAACAATTCATGAAGAGAGGCTCTCCCATTGGGCTGGATGTGTTTATATATGACCATGTTATTTGTTGTATTTTTGCAACATTCAGAGTGTAGATATTTGATCAGTAGTATGACAGTGCTTGCATTCTGCCCTGGATGTAGGTAAACACAAAATCAGTGCAAGTCCAGAACCACAAAACAGAACTCTTTAAACGTGGCCAAAAATTCATATTATTTGCAGAAAATTGCAGTATAAACACTATAATCATTTTTCTTCTTCCCAAAAATCTAAATCAGCTGAATGTAGAGACATGAAAGAAATATTTCCAGTTACAACTCAAAATCAGAGCGAAATGCAACCAAATCGCAGCTCTGGTGACGACATGTCAGTGCAATAATATGTAGCCTAAAATGTATTGAATGCTTTATATGACCACATGTAAATACAAAATATTAAGCGGTTGTGGAAAATAAATGGATGGATGGATGGATGGATGGATGGATAGTTATAATTATACACAAGTGTAACAAGCTCCTCCTGACTTTCTGATAGGCTGGGGTTTGTGCGCTGCCAAGGCTCAGTATCCAATCGCTGACATGGTGAAGATGCTCAGAGAGCAGGGGAAGAGGGTCAGGTAGGATGTTTGCTATGCCTCCTTGCCAGGGGAGCTGGTAAAGTAAAATGGGAACACTGGGAAAATCTGAAAAAGATTCTATGACCTATTAAAAGAAAAATGTGATCAAAAACATCCCGTTTTGCTGAAATTGATATTTACAGGTCCATGCTGTTTAAGGTGTATAGTCGCATATATTTATTTGACAGACATTTTTATACTATTACACTACAGCTTCAAACCAAGAATCACTACTTTGTGCCATCATAATTTATAAATAAAGGCTTTAAAATACTCTGTTATGAAATTAGATGGTGCTTGTTCATACACAAAGTAATTAATTACTTTTTTTAATTTTTAAGAAGAATAATGCAGTGTCTTTATTTAAACAAGGTGCCATGCTGCAGAATATTTGTCCAGATTTATGTAAGGAAATTATCAAAATGAGACGAAAGCTTTGGAAAAGCTCCTATGAATATAACAAACAAAGGCTGTATCTATGGGCTGGACCACATCTGCCAGACTACACATGACGTCAAAGGTATTCTTGGCCTCGCTATCAGTGATGTTGTGGATCTGAATGTGGCCTTTTCTGACCCAGGTTTGGCATTCACCCCGTAGCTGGTCGCATGCCAGGCCAGCTGAACGTGCTTCTAGCCGAGGCAGGAGTCCCGTACGATGTCGTATTGGAGATGGACGAGATCAACGAAGACTTTCCAGGTTGACAGAAAAAGCTTGTGTCTCGCTCTCTCTCACGGACCCAGAAAGGGCAGAAAAACAGATCGTCTGGGATGGCCACAGTGTCTCATTTCCGACAAGCTGCACGACCCCGTGCAGAAATTAGTGCAAGCATTTGAGATAAACAGGGTTTTTCATGTGGAGCGAACAAGCAGAAAAACAACTCTAATACTTATATTATCCAGGCACATTTTCAGATTAAAGTCATGTAATTCAGCTTACGCATGAGGCCAGCAGGCAGCTGCATATTAAGGTAGTTTAGATTGAACTGCCCTGCAGTGTAAAGCTTACATGTGGTTTCATTCATGTTGCATCCAGCGAGCTGGGCGACGGTAAATCGCTGCCTCATGGCTGTTTCTCTTTGATTGTGCCTGTTGGTGTCCTAAGTTACTGCAGCTCCGTTGAGATTAAAGGTCTCCTTTGTTGGTGCAGAAACGGATCTCGCACTAGTCATCGGTGCAAATGACACTGTAAACTCAGCGGCCCAGGAAGACCCCAACTCCATCATAGCAGGCATGCCCGTGCTGGAAGTCTGGAAGTCCAAGCAGGTAAGGACTGGCAACCCATCTCAGCTTGAGTTCAGTTCCTTAGCTAGGGTACTGTTTCCTCAATTACAATGCTCTGATCAGCGGCCTATATCAGGGGAGCTGGTGCCAACCTGGCAACCCCACTGGCTCTGATACAGGCTCTATAATCATTAGTACAGGTACCCATCATAACTGCTACCAGATGATCATGCTGTCCATCAGAAGTTTGTGGCTATCCACAGCTCAGAATACAGCACAATAACTTTTCTAATAAATGCATTTAACAAAACGTGTAGTACCGCTCAGTAATATGCAACACAGAGCTGGTACAATCTGACAGCATCTTGCCTAAGTACACCAAATGAACGGTGACCATCCTCTTGACACAGGTGATCGTGATGAAGCGCACACTTGGTGTGGGATATGCTGCGGTGGACAACCCCATTTTCTACAAGGCCAACACCGCCATGCTGCTTGGAGATGCCAAGAAGACCTGCGATAGCTTGCAGGCCAAAATCAGAGAGGCCTACTACTAGGCGCAGGACTGACTCCAAGTCAATTATACATTTATATATATATATATATATTTATTTCCCTTTTCCTGATCACATGTTGATTTATGGCAGTGTTCAGCTGATTCCAAAATGCAAGTTTTAAATGTAATAAACTTAACCTCTCCTGTTGCTGTAGGCCTGTCTCTGTAAGCCAGATAAATATGGGGACCTTATAGGGCAGGAATCGAACCCACAACCCTAGCAGTGTCGAACCACTGTGCTGCTCTCTGATCCAGAGAAAATCAGATGAGGAAAAAGATATGATACCTCTGAGTCATTAAACGTGCACAAGGATACAGCAGGTAGCATTGCTGATGACCTTCTTCACTATTTTATCATCCATTTTCCACTTATTCAGGGTTGGGGAGGGTCCCGAGCCTATCCTGGAGGCTACGGGGGCAAGGCAGCGAACAACCTAAGATGGGGCACCAACCCATGGCAGGGAACACCCACTATTATTTATCATACATTTCATTAATTTATTCTCTGCACTGACGGGCAACTTTGTGGATTAATAAGGGGCATTTACTTTATACAGAAAGATTCATAAATTAATGGATGTTTTTTAAAATGTTTATTTCAGGATTCGCATTCCCTAGAGCAACGGAAAGCATGTTATGTGCAGTGCTTATCACATGCCATTTCTCAGCTCCAAAACAAAATCAGACATCGCTGAATTACAACCTAATAGTGACAGATTTGTAAAAACTCAATGTAAAAAAATATTAAATATAACAACCAGGACAGTATGTACAGTCATATCTACAACAGGACAAGTATTCTGTAGATCTTACAGCCAATGTCTGCCTGCCAAATAAAAAAAAACACACAGGAGTAAAGCACATCCCACTTTGGGACACGTAGGCTATGTTTACAGCTTCCCCGCAGCGTGCTTAGCACTGTTAATCAGCTTGTGCAGGTATACAAAGAAGTACAGGAGGTTGTCGTAGTCTCCTTGATAGTCCGGTGACAGGCAGAGCACATGGTAATCCTTCAGGAAGTAATAGATGGCCTCAATTGTTGCCAGGTATGTGTCTGGGGACCCCTTCTGGTGACGCCAAAAACAGGTTTTCCTTGTCTTCAGTTCAACTCGCAGCAAGGCTGAGGAAAATGAGCAGACGCTTTAGTTTCCCATGGGTCTGGACAGACACACTCCAGTATTTTGCCGTGCATTTGCCCTCACAACTCAATAACTTGGTAAGACTGAAAGATAACACTGCAGCCTGGAATATTTGAAATTCTGCTGCAGTTACATGTCATTACCTTGGAGCCGCTCATCTGAGATTATTTTATTTGTTTGATTCCATGTGCTATCAATGAAGACGACCTTTTGGAGCACAAAAGCTCGCTGTTGCACTTTTGTGCCGTCTCTCTCTTCAGACTCATCATCTCTCTTCACCCTCTTCGGGGAGGGCTCCCCAGCAGAAGGGGCCCCACCTTTATCAGGGACCCTAAGTAGCTCCTCCATCATTTCCTCTACGGTCACTGACCCCGGACCAGGGAAGACCAAGACAACCTGGGGACACACCAAGAATGAGTGCCGCACAAAGATTGCCAGTCTGAGTCCCAGGACCGGGCCATCATGCAGTGCCTCTCAGCAAAATTTATTTTAAATTGCTTCACTAAAATAACAGGCACTTAAAGCACAAGACTAGATTCAATTAACAAAAGCACTTGAGATACTAATGCAACGTTTCAGTTTCTTAACTATTACAATGAATGTATATATCCAGCATTTTACTGCATAAGTACTGGGAAGGAAAAAAACGTACATTATATCTCTCATTCTCGTACTCCGGGATGCAGGGGTAGGTGTAAACGGTGACGTCATCAGGCGCAATAAGTTTGGCGTGTACCGCAGTGCTCTTTCCGTCAGTTTCATGAGGATGCTTAATGATGTCTATTTTAACTGGAAGCTGAAGGGGGTTAACAAATGCTCCTTTTAACTCATAATACTAATGATTAAATAATACATTTAAAATATCTGAAATAGTTCGTACATCGCAGGCACCTGAGACTTCGTTCATTTTGGGTGCGATTTATGTTTTACAATTTAACTAAGCGCCATTTCTTTTACAGTAGACCGCAGACGATTCTGCCTAAATCTACGCTGCTCTTCCTCTTTCATTGGTAAGGCACATCTTCATACTGTCATACTTCATACTGACCTTGATTTTGGGTACGTCATCTTGGTTCACACCTACTAATGAGAAACACGTATAACAATAAAACATCCTTGAACCGTTACACTTGGGGCACTTCGACCTGCCCGTCATCTGGGCTCTTTCCAAAACTTCATGAGATGCGAGTTTCAAGCCATCGAAAGGCTTTCCCTTCATTTCAGATGCATCACCTAAGTGACTACACTCATTTTTGTCCTTCTGTTTCGTGGACATCCCAAATTTTTCCTTGATGTCCAGCTTCAGTTTTATGACTAATAGCAGGCGTGCTATTGTAGGAAGGATGTAGAAAATATCTGTCTTCTTATTGCTGGCGAAAAATAAAGCGGCATATGCAGCCCCCTTCACTCTTAGGAGTTCGAAGGCGACATTTATGCGTAACCTGATTTTAAATACAGTTCCATATTTACAATACTACTCTGTCCTTGCGGGTAGCCACACAGTCATCACGTACACCAGCTAAGCCAGCTCGGTCACAACTTATCTTACGTCCAGTAAGACAATGCCAATGGTTAACACAGCTAAATAAAACAAGCCAAACTTAGTGGATTATATTAGTCACAGAGAATCAACGGCTACACAGATCAAACACAAACTCCACGCGCGCTGTCGGAAGTGCTTCCTCTCGTTAAACGGAAGTACAAGGTGGTTGGCTGTTGCCCAGCAACGTACCAACGCCGGCGCTAATCATGTGTCCGACGTTAAACAGTTCTCGACATCCGATGTTCTTTTACTGGAGTCAAGCTAATTAATAACAGAAAACGTAAAATGGGTAAGAGTCTGAGATACACGTTGCGTAACAACGTTGATCTGTATTTTAGTATCTCACATAAATAGCGATGATGCACTTCTGTTCTAAGATTGTTTGGTTACTGTCTCTTGCGTTTATTGTATGCGCTCGCTAGTGGGGTGGCTGTAAATGTCTTTCCGACAGCTGTGTTAAATAAAGCCATAAACCACAGACATTGTGTACGCCGTAAATGAAAAAGTCATGGTTAGATTACAGCTTAGTTGTAATGTGCCCGAGTTTTACAATACAAACATGTTCACAGCGATCTATTGTGGTAGTATTGCAAAATAAGTTGAGGTGAGACACTGGAGTTTATAGAAACAATTCATACTGACAGGACAAATATGTGGCGTAATGTTTCTTTATAAAAGCAAGCCGTGGGTCCTACCTCTCATAACTGACTGGTTCCTGTACTTGTGAAACTAAACACAAGAAAATCCACTGTGAAATGCCCCATACTGTGTGAAAGATATAAAGTTTCAGTATTTCATACTCCGAGCCGTGTATCTCCAGGTGCGATTGCAAATCTGAGAAATCAAAGGTGTTCGGGCGTTTGATCCATATGTTTCTGTAAAACTGCTTAGGCGTTTCCTTTCAGTTTTGTAGAAATAAAAATGGTATGCCGCTTTTCTGTTGTGTCCAGTTGATCGCTCAAGATCTCTGTATACCTAATTACATGACTTTAATCTGAAAATGTGTCTGGTTCAAATAAGTATTAGAGTCTTGTCCCATTGTAAAATGTAACAGTTCCATCTTCTTGTCTGGGGTGCTTTATGCAGTAGCGCCTCCAAGGCAGCTAAAGTTATTGACTGAATACAAACACATGATTTTGCTTCCCTTACTCCCTTATTCCTTTCATTTTTACACACACACACACACACACACACACACACACACACACACACACACACACAGTGGGGTCCAAAGCTTGAGTCACCTGATGGTCTCCTATGGAAGACCATTTTTGTTATTTTCACACATTGAGCACACATTTTACACATTTAATGATCCCTACATGGCCTAGATTCCTTTGTCATACCTAACAATAGTATGAATTTGTAAGATACATTATTAAGCTTAAACTTGCTTGTTCATTTTGACTATACATTTTGAAACAGATACAATATGTCCCTGGTATGTGATAACTGGTACATACAGAAATACAGCAAAATGCCAATCCGCTGAATAATCTTGAGAATATTTAATGCATTACTGCCCACACTGATGGATTTGCACAATTCACAACACACTTGTAATGAGTCCTGATGTCTAAAAGTAACTTCTGTGGTCCTGGAAGCCAAAACACACACTGATGTTACAACATATTATGAAAATTTAACTGAAGCAAATACAAATATTATCTTCACTTCAATTAGAGGACTCTATCAGTCAAGATAATTAAACATCTGGTTTAATTTCCATGTTATCATTTGCAGCAAAACATGGAGCTGCCTGTGTAGGGAGAGTAACTGAAAAAAACAGCCTAAAAAGAAAGATTTGGGGGTTATTATGGGGTGTCTCTGGATGTGCTGCTCCCATGTGTGGTCAATAACATGCAGTCTTTTTAGAATGATGTGATCCATCAGGACACAGTCCAAACGTGTTGCTTGGGTAATGAGACTTACGTGTGGTATTTGGAAATTGTACCCAAGTGACCTTTCTAATTCATCTTTAAGGCAGTTGCATTTTTGTTTTTAACAAAAATTGTTTATGCTTAAAAGGCAAAACAAATCATCAGTGCACAGTTTGTGTCTGGGGTGGGGTGAATAAGATTAAAGAGGCCTTTTACTTTCAATACATAATGATGATTTATTCTTGAGGGGAAATGAATTCAACATCTTTCGAGCATCAGAGAACAGCTGACTACAAAAGCCATCTTAAGGAAGTGACAGAAAGGGCTGTCAGTGTATTGTGATTGATCAGTTGTTGACTGAAATGCTATGTGTAGATTCTGCAACATTTGTCAAAGCATGTATAAGATAAATTTTCCCATCTGAAATGAATGATAGTAATTACATCCAGAGAGCCATTCCAGCATACTATATAGATATAAGATGCGATCCTAACTCTCTGTACTGCTCCTTGGTCTGATTTATGATTATACAGCAAATGTGCTTTTTATCTGAAGTTTTTCTAAAGGTAAAAGAAAAAGATATGCACAAAGATGATCTCTAAAATTTCTAAAGTTTTTGCCCCCATCCAGCTCCCTGCCAGACGCCCTATATTTTTGCTCCCTACCAGGAGCTGGGAGGAAGCAAAAACGTGGACTTTCTGTGGGTCCCTTAGGACCAGATTTGGGAACACTGGTGTAAATGATGACCAACCCCTCAGCATACACATACTGAAAAAAACAACTTCTCTATCTATCAGATGGGAATTTGTGGCAAGAACCATACTCATAGGATTACTGACACTCTACATGCATTTAACCATTAAACTGCAGGTTCTATATCATCTACCATGTCATGCCCTTATAGATCAAAGGAACAGCTCCTATTAGATTGAAAACAATCCTGATATCCTGTCTGAACCATGTTGTGCACATGGGTGACTTAAGACAGGGGCAGCCCGGAATGTAAAACTGACATTTGGCCTGAATCATAATGTCTAAATATCAGGCTTTTTAACTGAAAAGTGGCCTAAAAATGACCTAGCATATATCAACCATAATCCAAGGTACAGTATATAAGTTATTCACTGATTACACACCAGTCTTGTCTGTTTTAACATATTAGGTAAAATATATACTGTATGTTACTGAATGATATGTGGGGTATCTTTTTATCTTTGTTATCCGATAGTTAATGCTGTTATATCCATGGAAACGTAACACCAGACATAACGTGAAATTGCAGCTGGAAAGTTGCCAATATCTATTGAAAAATCTTGCATGGGGAGGGGGTTGATATACGACCAAGCAAGTGTTTGGTTGTATAAGTGAAACACATTTTGCATTAAGATGTTGCATAACATTAACATGCTAAGAATAGATGGATATGTCAGTTGCCTTGTTACATTTGATTATACTATGTTACACCTGCTTCACCTTGCTCTGGGGTGGAAGTAGAACTTTGCACATCTATTTGTGATTCTAGGTTTAAATAAGGACTGCTGAACTAACTTTGGTAGTATCTGTGTATTGGCCTACAACCTAAATATCTTTTCCATGGTTTGTCTATTATGTTTTGTAGACACAAACAAAGAAATACTACAAATGAACAACAAAACCATTAAGCTTTACATGCAAATCCAATTTTTATCTTTGGGTTTCAGAAATATTATCTAGGCAAGTTTGCACCAGTCCAAGGCAAGTTTAGCTTCACATTTTCTCCATGTAAGACCTTTCATTCCTGACAAGCCATTCAGTGTACCAGAAGTGTTTGGGGATAACCTTTGGATGCAAGGCTGATACATTGCCAGAGTGAGACATGCTCCCTGTTGGATTACCAGCATCAGTTTCAACAACAAGCTCATGTGACTGGAAGGTTGCCATTGTAAATATACCTTGGCCCAGACCTGCCTTAGCTTCTGCGCTTTTGGGCATTGCGTTACTGATTTGTAGTTTACGTATTCCTGACATTCACACATGGCCTCTGGTTACTCATAGTTACAATGCATCACTCTGTTGATTACAATTCCATTAAAAGAATATAATGTATAGATTTTAAGACAGTGCTTTTGTTTTATGTCTAATAAATGGCTAACAGAGATCATTTTTGAATATAGTGGTATAAACATTACAATTTAAAGCATTAAAGAATGCAAGACATTTTAATGAATTAGCTACACAGTAGTTATAATGAAACTGGTGTAGTACTATAATAATAAATCTGTATATCCATTAAACTGTACTAGCTTCTGTTCCTGTTTTCAAGTGTATCTCATATATCTGCAGAGAATTCAAGTCTTTAGTCCAGAGCTGAAAATGATGTGTTTACATTTCGAGTATGTTCTGAATTATCTGCTCAGACAAACGTTGCGTGACTTGGCAAAAGCCTTCACCTTATTCAGACATTGTTTAGGTCAGACTGATTCAGAAGTTTGCACTCACAATTTTAGACTCTTTATCTGTTATTTCTCTGTGATCCAGATGTGAACTCTGACAGGAGGTAGGGCCCTCGTTCGATGTGCTTTTCCGTGTGTGGCTGTCTGCCAGCGTTCCCCTGTGGTCATTCTTAAATTTCATCTATTATATTTCATTTAGCAAAATATGCACAGTTCTACCCAGCACAAAAAGAAAAGGATTTAAAAATGACATTTGGTGAGATCTCTATGCATCTTACCTACTGAAGTATCTAGGAATATGTTGCGGGCTTATAGTAATTAAGACAATAAAATGAATAGTATAAGACTCAACATAGTAGCCATAAAACGAACTCCAAATGAACATTTGGAGGAGCTGTGCATATTTAATGCATATTTTACAATCTCATACTTAACCTCATACAAATGCATGGGATCTGAATAAAAATGGAATGGAATGCAATAGCTGAAAATAAACTATTTGCGGGGGGAGTTAAGCTACCTGAGAAACGGGCTGTGGTCCCTTGGTTAACACAATGATTGCGCTGTTTGTCAGTGCTTGGCTCGCGCTTTGTTATCACTGTGTGTGGTAACCTCAAATGACTTTATTATGGTTTGTACAGTCAAACATATGGCAGGGTGGCGTCAATCACACCATGGCTATAGACAGAGGTTTTAAATAGCTTTATAACCACCCTGTAATGTTGATGCCATTCTTCGTTAACAGATAGCTGCATTTTGGGGAATCAACTTTGTTTTTCTACCTACACTTATATATTCCAGAAATGTCTTTTTCCTTTCAGTGTTGTCATTCGAGATGATTATTTGTTTATTGTTGACCATTCTATTCAGTACATCCAGTGGCAAATCCTAACACCATTTTTAAAGATCATTTTCTTAAGCTACTCTGAGGACTGAGGTTTTTGGTCATGGATTTCAGAACGCAAACCTGTTTCTAAGGTAATAGTGTGTAAATGACCACACCACAAAAAGATACAGAGAGGACTTGGTGCTTTGGAATGCTCCAGGGTAGGAAAGGTAAATTACCCTGCTGAAAAAACAGCACAGACCATCATGATCTCCATGCTGATTCAGTGCTGGTTACTTGCTGGTGTAGCTAGTGGACCAGCGTAGCTATGCTAGTCTATCTGCCCAAGAAGCTGGTCCATCCACAATATTTTATTTATGCTGGTCCACCAGCACCAAAACACAACATATGCTGGTAACTAGCTATGCTGTTCTGTGCTGGTTTTTCCTTTATTTGCATCTTTGTACCTATAAGTACATCAGAATTATTCTTTATTATTATTGCAACTCCCCATCTTGCCCTCCATAGCTTGGGGGTCAGAGCACAGGGTCAGCTAACGTACAGCACCCCTGGAGCTGGGGGGGGGGGGGGGGTTAAGGGCCTTGCTCAAGAGCCCCCAGCCATGTGACTGTTCTTCCAAGGGTGGAGCTAAAACCAGCAACCTTCTGACCATTGGCACAAACGTAGCCCACTGATCCACCTTAGAGGGAGAGGTAATGCAGCATGAAGTATGCAGTTGCTACACAGTATTGGTAGAGGGAACCATCCCTTAAGTTTTCCTTAGAAATGCTTGTTGGGTGTGTGAAGTATTTGTCGGTCTATATTCTAATGCCATGGATGATGTACCCTTCTGTGTTGTCATGGTCTGAACCTTCATCTGCTTCCTTTTACGGCAGGGTGGAGCCTATATGTAAGAGATATCAGGAAAAACAAAACCAGGCATGTTTCAAACATCTTACGCATTTTATATTTTATATAAATTATATAAATAATGTAGAACAATAAAGAATAACACGGATGTATTACTATTGTCAGGAGAAAATGCAGCATTGTATTATACACTGAGCATATAATGGCTTTGAAGGATTTCAAGTTGTGAGAAGCATTTCTTTACATTATTATGAATGAAATGACCCAAAAATATAATATATAGAGTGCAGGGACATGATGAATAATGTAGCGGGATGCACAGAGGGCTTGACTGAGCAGTGCTCATTCTGTGCGAATGAGAAGCGGGATGCACAGAGGGCTTGACTGAGCAGTGCTCATTCTCTGCGAATGAGAAGCGGGATGCACAGAGGGCTTGACTGGGCAGTGCTCATTTTGTCAGAATGAGAAGCGGGATGCACAGAGGGCTTGACTGAGCAGTGCTCATTCTGTGCGAATGAGAAGCGGGATGCACAGAGGGCTTGAATGAGCAGTGCTCATAATGTGCTCTCATGGAACCTTATCAGCAGCTTCAGGCTCTAATGCGGTAAAACTTAACCACAGCTGAGTTAATAGGGCTAGCAGCTATTAAAAAGGCATTACAAGGTTATCATAAAACAATAAAGCAGGTATTGCTTGTGTTTATAAATAGGGTTACATCTGTTTTGCTGTTATGATCCAATTTTGATCATTATCTTTATATATATCAATATATATTCTTTCACTTTAAATGTTGAGTTCAGAATACACATTCTATGAAAAATCAAGTCCAGCTTGTTTACTTTTCAGTAGTTCCTGCAGCCAACCATTATATAGCAAACCATTATAGAGTCAATTATTTTTTGAATATCTGATATATTATTAAACCATTCAATGCTGCTTGACTAACACAGTATAATAGAGTTTGTCCAGTGATGGACAAGATGTCAAAATATATTAACTGCTGTGTCTCACTGTTGGTGTGTTTCAATTTTGTTTAATTTCTGAAAATGATCTAGTAATGGAAATAATAGGACTAATAAAGAAAATAAAATTGTAACTTTACAATACTCATAATTGTCAATGCATTGTCTCCTTTTGAATTTAGTACTGCAGTGAACTTTCGGCTTAGTAGTACCTAATATATAGAAAAATACTCATATGTTTTGAATTTACTTCCATGCATATTCTTTTAGATAAAAACACAGCTTGCATTCATTCATACAGGTACAGCTGTCGTTTGTATAATGATGGTTCAATAAATGCTAGACAAAATATCTGATGTTTACAGAATACCCGTCTTAACTCCAAATTAGTGCAGATACATATAATATTGAGTGACTTGGCAAACCCATAGTAATATTTGTATCATGATTATATGTGTGTTTGTAGATTTTATTTTACACGTCTGCTCCTGCCGCTTGCCCCTGGTACAGATCATGCTGGTGGATAAGCCTTTACCTGAAATGCAATTGGCTGGACCCTGCCTAGCATCAGTGCACCTCTATTATGCATATAATGTGTCATAATTTATCTTATATTTGTTACATATAGCGACTTGTAAACAGGGTGGTATGATTTTCATTTGGTTCTTTGCACTTAAATAAGTGATCTATAACATCTTAATTTGAAATGAATAAGGGTATGTTGTCAATGAATCTGTCTAAAATCTGTGAAATGTGTTATCTGTAATGAACTACTATTCTTCTTGTAGCATTAATGTTTATTAATGTTTATTTAGCAGGTTGGCGTTAATGCGATGGAATTGTGCATCAGCACTGACATTCAGACCAGCTGGGGTAGCCAAGTACTGTATCTCTTATTCGCTGCCAGCGTTGAGTCCACTGGACACCTCAATGACTCTAGTCCACTCTCTTGTCCTCTTCTCTGCACTTCATGGGGATGAAATGAGATGATATGTTCTCTTTCCTCGTCTTCCTGCCTTTCAGGGGCCTCCCCTTCTGGGACAAAGCAATGAACATCTCTTTGCCATTTTGTTTAGTCCACTTTGCTGAAGAATAAGCGTTGAAATAGTTTTCTAGAAAGACCTCCTTAAAGTTGCAGTTTTCATTGTATGTTTTCTGAAAAGGTAAATAATCGCAGTAAGTTAGGTACTGTCTGACTTTAAAACGTGAAAAAAGATTTATGAAAAAAATACCACCATATGAGACTTATTGTAACAAAGTATGTATAGAAGTACTGAATGTTTCTGACCTTGCCTTGTAATACTCCTGTCTTGTTCATAGATATGTAATACTGACTTTTCACCCCTTTGATAGCGAGGATACCACCTTCGGAGACTGTGCGTATTTCGAGGATACCTGCAATTCCATCAAAGCAAGGTTAGTAAACAAACAAACAAAAAACTTGCTAATAAAATGTATCTCCCCCTTTGAGATCAGAAACCATCCACATTATAAGAACATTGAGGTCTAATGAAGTTAATCAGTTGCTGGTTTTATTTCAGAGTTGTTAAATGGTTTGGGTGGCCACCCCAGAATCCAGTGCTCATGAAGTTGCACATATGGACAACAGATTAAACACTGTATCCTGAGGGTAAAAAAAAATGTCTGTTCCCATTAGCTTTGCACGCTACATTTCAAAACAGATGCTGAGTAACTCCATTTATGGAGAAAATAAAATTATATCTTTTGGTCTATTAGTCCAGTCATAGTCCAACTATTGTAGAAAAATAATACTGGTGGTAATACTGCCATTCATTGAAAAATATGTCTACAAATCCATGAAGGATTGATTTGTTAACAAGGAGTTTATTATTATTATTATTATTATTATTATTAACCCAGGTAAATGCAGCTGCCTATTCACATGACTTTTGGCAACTGTACTTAAGCTGGTATCAATTATTCAGAAGGATTAACCTCAACAATGTTTGATAGGAAACACAAAAGCTCTAGCCATTTATTACTTCTTCAATGAACGACAACAAAACAACTTTCTTAATAACTGAAAACATGGCTTTGGGAATTGACACAAGAATCGGGGTATTTTAGAAATTCTTGTTAATATTTATTCTACCAGTTTTTTTCTGGAACTTCCTTATCATTGCAACTGTTTTTAGCTGTCCCTAGAAACTAGAGGCTACAATTAGGCTTGTATTAAACAACTCAAAATCTGTCCTTGTACATTGTCTCTGCAAACTTAATTTACGATCAGTGTAACACATATTTTAAAAATCTAACTCCCGCTGTAAAGGGAAATTCTTTGCATACATAACTCATAACTCATAACGCTGAGTCAGACAGTTTATTGTGAGCTGCTACTAGAAATGTAGATTGGGTGAGCTTTACCCCCAGGTCTAAAAGACGTTCCGTGGATGGTTTCTGGGCTTTTATGTCTGACCGTGTTTTATGTGCAGTACTTGTTCAGCACAGATTTACACTGCAAGATACTACAGGGCCTGTAGTTAGTTATAATTAGTTGCTTGTTTGCTCTTATTCTGTATAATGGGTTCTGCCCCATTTAGATGATGTACTGGTTTGTGGATATTGCTTCTCGTATGAGTGGAGGGCTGACACATGAATTATGCAGTTTCGGATTCATAGTTCTGAAATGCCATATAAATCAAAGGGCTGGCTGGCAGTGTCTTCTTCTTCAGTGCATTCTTTTCTCATCCTATACACTGGGTGTCATTTCTGATAGTAAGAGGGTTATAGAAATACAATGCCCTTTATATGATTAACTGAGGCATTTAAAAATGTAGCTGGGGTGGCTTGGTGCATAGTACTGTTGTCTTATACCTCAAGGGTAGGGAGTTCAAATCTGCCTTGAGGGTTTCATTGGCATCTCTAAATTGCCCATAGCAGTGATTGTGAGTGTAAGTGTAGGCCTATCTGTGCCCTGCAATGTACTGGGATCATGTCCAGGGTGTTCCCCTGACTTTGCCCTCACTGTCTGCGATAGGCTCCAGGACCTCATGTGACCTTTTCTGGAGTAAATGATTGGAAGATGGATGGATAAAAGAACAGAACTACAGTATGAACTCCTCTGCTAACACCGATGTCCAGATTACCCTGTGATCGGTTAGCAGAGCACACAGTTCAGTAATGTGTAGCAGCAGAAGTTGCTTGCCTGCTTTGTGCTCAGTAAAAGCTTAAGGTTCATTTAAGGTCACTGTCTTTAAATGCTGTCATAACATTTTGAATTAAGTAATGAAAAGATCCAGATGCATGGCACCTTCTTTGGCACTGAATCTTCAGCAAAATTACTTTGGAACCGTGGACCAGCCAACATCCGTCCTTCTGTATAGACTGTTTCAGATTAAAAAGCACGTTTACGGCATGTAATTTGCTATAATCTCAACAGCATATTATGAGCATCACTGTGAAGTTCATGTTTTGTTCTTCTGTTAAAACGACCTGCTGTTGTTGTGATGTTTACGAGAGGGCCATAAACGTAAGGAGAAACAACACTGTTTGAAATGGCTGAATTTATATAATTCCCCTTTTTATGCCAATTTTCAGAGTTTTAAAATATGTTATTGAAATAATAATTCAAGATTTTGGCTCATATATTAGTATTAACAGTATTAAAACATTAAGATATAGAGATGGCACTTTGTTCTCACACCTCAAAAGCCTTGAGTTTAATTTCTGCCCAGGCTCTGCAGTTGTGAATCTTGCATGTCCTCCCTCTGGGTTTCCTGTTGCAGTCCACAAACATGTGGTGTAGATCGGTTAGTGTCTTTAAATTGCCCTTAGTGTGGAACTAGGGGTGAATATGGATCCAATGATGGATGGGCGTCCTGCCCAGGGTGCTTCACATGTCTGGTGCAATAAGCTCCATGTTCACTGAAAGGCTGATTTGGATGAACAGTTATGGAAAATGCATGGATTATGGCGTAATAATCATTGACTTTCAATATAAAAGGCAATATTATAACATTAGGCCAAATAACCCAATAAATAAAAGGACCACACAAAAACAAGTAAAAAAAATTGCTCTGTGGATAGAAAAAAAATATATATTTTTTTCTTTGTCTCTATTCCTGAAACCACATTTTTAATGTAATTTTACCAAGACGACGACAAAAGTTCCAGGACAGAATATGGCTACCGCTGCAGACGTTTCAGGCCAGCCAACGCGATGTCGTACAAAACGGGGCACAATTCGGGTTTCCCCTGAAGTGCAGGGTCGTACCTCTCTATGTTTTAGCAACTGTAACTGTTTAGCTGATACAAGGAGACACTAATGCACACACGGGGCACAAATGGCATTCAGGAAGCCCTAATAAGGTTTTCCGCAGCTTGAACAAATTTAGCTTAGCATGCTGTGCTGCCCCAGCCACTGGCCTACTCTGCTGTTTGTGGCTATTTTGTGCTGTCGCCCGAGTGGAGATGATATCGTTTATATTTTTTATATTGGTGAGATAGTAGTGAAAAACCACAACTGTAACTCTGTAGTATGCGTGCTATTATTATTATTATTATTATTATTATTTTGCTCAACCCTCTGGAATGGTGTTCCTGTTCATGTTCAGTTCTATAAGCCCATCAAATTAACCTGGAGGCCTATATATTTCAAATACTAAGAAGGTGTCATCTTTAATATGGCAACTACAGATTCAGGCAGAGTCATGAATTGTTCATAAATCAGTGTTGTTGAATATATGGTTTCTTTGTTTGCTGTGTAGATCCTTGTGTTTTCACTCTATTTGCTATGTATGTCTTTCCCAGATGGAAACATATGTTTGTAATTCAGTACATAAATCAGAACAGACACTTTAATTGGTGACTGAAATCCAGTTCATTATCTACAACATATCATGGCTACATGTCAGGTTGTTTTAAAATGATTGTTTTTACGCTCTTGGTCTTGTCTGGCTGGTATTTCCCATGAAAATTCATTCTGGTTTTTTTTGACAACAGTTTTTAGTTAAGGTGAGAAGCGATTTGTTTGACTGGCTTATACAATCTGATGATATAGTTCAGTACAATCTTTAGTACAATGCAAAAAGATACTTAATTGTCGAAAAAAGGGTATAGCCCAGGTACAATTTTGTTTCCCGAAATACCTACAGCTAGGGTACAGTTGGCAGACCCTTGAGGGTACAACCCCAGTGACAAGTAATTGTACCCTCAGAGGTACCTTTTTTCCTGACAACGTACAGACTGGCCGTGCACTTCTACAAAATTACATACGCTCATAAATTGATAGTAAACCCATCCCCCCTTTCAGTTAATTGATGACAAGAAATGTGTTTCTGCGATCCCCAATTCCCTGGAAGGCTGCAGTGACTCAATCTTTTTCTCATGTTTTTCATTTGGAAATGAACTTTCCCAGACAATCAGGATAGCCAGATCAAATATTAAGAAACCCACTATTCCTTCAGCAATTTATAGGAAACATTGAAAGTTTCTGCTAGTTGAACATCGGCACTTTTTATGTGTCCATCGATTTAATACCAGCCTATTCTTCATTTGCCAGTGTATAAAATAAACTCAGCCCTAAATTTACACGTCGACTACTAATTCTAATTCATTATTTCTCATTTTACCCATTTTCACTGGACAGTGCATTTAATCTATTTATATAGAAGCAATCACTGAATTATGACACTTTTTTACAAATAGCCCTACGTATCACTGCCAATTTTGAAGTTACACGAAAGTTTTCGGCTCATTACTTAATAAACTTGCTTATTAAAGAAACAGAAATTCACTTTGATGATTTTTAATCATTAAATACAAGTAGTAGTAAATGTAATACTTAATTCCATTTGCCTGGTATTTTAGTTTAACACTATAATCCTGCGCGCAGTAAGACGATCTCCTAGATGTGCTTTTTCTGTTTTTGAAACCTGCACGTGCTCCCATTGTAAGACCCGCCCCATCTACGCTTTTCGCTGTTTTTCAACAGTAAATTCCCTCTGCACTGTGTAATCTTAATATATTTGGAAGCTTATTAGAATGGCAATTCTACTCTTAAGAGTAGGTGATGTTCGTGGGCCGTCCATGGGTTAGTGTGTTTGGCTTGCCGTGTTAGCTTTTTTTATTTGTACCTGAGTTATAATGTTCCGTGGTGTGTAGTAATCTGTAGAAAGACCATATATGCTCTTAATCCCCCCCCTTTTCTGCAACATTTAAAAGTTACAAAAATGGGTTCAAATAATTTTAATACTGTGCTTATTTATGTATTATTGTTATTTGGACATGCATGATGATTGCCGCTTGTAAGAATTAACATAGGTGGTATAATGAACCAAGTCGTCGAACTACGTTAATGCAACTATAATTGAAGTAGTCTAATTGTATGTTTTTTGCTATTGTGAATTCACCAATGATTTTCACAGAAATGCATATATTGGACTTATATTTAAAATTTATTCTGAACTTCATAGATCTCCTTGTAATCTACATGCAACCTACTCCTAGCAGCCTAAGTAACTTGATACGATTACGACATTTATCATTTAGACAACGAAGATGAATGTGGCAGTTGGAAACTGCAGATGCTACGCATTTTCTTGCATACTCAGGCAGCAGTTACAACCTTCGTATGGTTTTTATCAAAACCAAAATCCTCAAAATCAACCCTAAGGCTAATATTGTGTCATGGTCTGGACACGTGATTCGGCGGTTTAACTCGATCTTCACTGACACTTGCAAATATGACACAATCTGTTGGAGTCGGGACTTGCGGCTTTACAGACTTGTTTAATTTATTGGGACCTTTGTTTAGACTGTAAAAATAATACTTTGCCAAGCGAGACACCTGTTTTCTTTTTACCGCTGTTGTTTTTCTTGCCTGTGATTAAGTTATTAGGAATATCGTACTATAACTGTCACTTATATATAGGACTCAGTATAAAAATGGCAAGTCGAAGAATGCATTCAAACTGAACTAAAGTTATTTACCCATTCAGTCAAATTAACACATAACCACAACCAAACATAACACAAGTTGACAAATTAAGCAGTTGGCAAACATACTAATAATCAGGAGCTTGAAATGTGGGTGCCTAGGCAGTCTGATATATGAATAAAAACAATGTTGTTTTGTTATTGATGGAGTTCTATTGTTCTTTATGTAGTTTTGCAAGTAACATATATAAGAAACCATAACTGACAAAGGCTACCAGTCTGTAACTATGATGACATTTTTCTTACAGGATTGCATAATGAGAAGGCATTGGTTAGATACTCACTGTAGCAGTTGGTTGGATCTTGAGTTCCGTTAATATTGCCATAGTCATCGATTGTGAGAAACCATTGTGTTCCACTGAAAAGTTGCCTGACTCTTACATCCCCTCCCTCCATATAATCGTAATTTCTCGTGTGCCTCTCATGTTTGGAACAGTTCATAATTGCAGCCAGTTGCTCCGGAGTCCGATCACTGCAAGCTAGACACATACCGCTCAGTAGAAACATGATGTGCAAGTACAGTTTGGAGAGCAAAGTTGGCAGCTTCCATTTCAGCATCCATTTGTGCATTATAATGCAATGCAACGGGTATTTACGAACACCATGCTGAAACGTATGGGAAATCTCAGGCCAAAGGGTCCTCGACCCAGCTTCCTCGATTTACAATCTCCTCACGAGTGAAGCTGTGAATGCCGCTCTTGCTCCCTCGGTGTGTTTTTTCGTACATGGGGTTCGGAGGAGTCGCTTGTATATAATTCTCTTCTGTCCAGAGTCCTAGGACATTGCAGCCGGTTCCACTGCAGGCTGAAGGATGCGCCTTTTGGGTTTGCAGTCTCAGGAACGGAGGATCTGCTGGATATAGAAAAAAAAACAGAAGAGCAGGTTTGGATGACTTGGTCAGACCCAAGAAATCTCCCCTGCAGGTGCTACAAGTTTAACAGGTACAAAAGTGGAATCAGCCCGACTGATTGTAATGAATTAAAACCACTGTGACTTACTAAAATATCAGATAGATATGAACAGGGAAACATTGGATTTAAATCTCTTCTGTCCTGGTTTGCTCACCTCATACTTGTAGTCTAGCCTTTATAAACATGGACACTTTTGTGGTGAACTAAACACTCTTCTTAGAACTGCCCACATTTGTCCTGTTTAGCGGTCTGGACTGACTCGAGGCTGCCAGCACCTCCCTCTTTTGCCTGCATGCATGCAGACCTCGCTGCCTCTCACTAGTGATTCTCTTCGCTCGTGAACCACCCTGGTAGAGCATTTTAAATAAGCCTTGGAATGTGTTCCCGGCTTGGGAACAGCCTTTCGGGAGTTTTTGAGTGACTTACATGCAGTAAAGGATGAGAGCCTGGCATATTGATATCCGTTTCTCCCTCCCCAAAAAAAAAAAGTTGCACTTCACAAAAGCAATGAGTATATAAAGCTTTCTGTGAGCTGAGAAACCACACAAGCAGGGCTGTAATTACGCTCACAGTTGAATCGCTAACTTGGGAAGCATTGCTCTGTATGTCCTCACCCTGTGCGTAGATAAATGCATTGTGATGACCTCACTTCAGACCAATTACTTCTTAGCCAGTCAGCTGTCACTTGGATCGAGTATGGAGAAAAAAAAATCATTTGTAAGCCTGCCAACAATCATCAGAGGGAGCTACAAACTTGTGAAATAGCTGCTATGATATGTATTAAGTCTGTCATTCAATTGCATAAATACACTTTCAGGCACTAAAAATCAGTTACACTCGACTCATAGCAATTATGTATTTTGTCTCCTTTGTAGTATGAGGTAAAGATATTCATCTGTATGAAATAAGAAAGAAAACTAGCTGGGAAAACAATTTCATCATGCCTAAAATCTGTGTTGTGTTTTATAGATCGGTCATGCCACAGCTGTCAAATATAGTCTCCTTTCTGTTTTACTGGGATCATTGTTTGGTCACATCACAATATTCAACAGGAATGACAACACAGAACTATTAAGATAAAAGAAAATGCTAAAGATTTATCAGGAAGTACTAGAAATGAGGTCTTTAACACTGCCAGCTAAGAATTGCGAGAAAACCTTTCTTGCATATAGTTTTGCTTTTAAACTTGTCAGTTGGTGATCAGAAAACTTGACTCTTCGATACAATCAGCAATTCAAAAATTCATTCCCACAGAGATGTGAAGACATTACCCTGGAGTGGCACAATTTCTCTAATGACATGAAATAAAATCAGTGGTGGTAAATCCTTTACCTGTTGAATTGATACTAATAACTATAATGTTTAAAGAATCCTGCAGATGTGTTCAACCCATTTGTATTAATTAATAACAAAGGAGACTGAAACAGATAAAGAACAACATATTATTCACAAAGAGGTAAATATATTGGAGGTAAATATAGTATTATTCATAGAGGAAATATATAGTGCAGAGGCTCAAAGTATGCCTGATATCTTCCATTTTTTAATCAGTGTTTACCAATCCAGTCCTCAGGGACCCGCAGCCAGTCCACATTTTCGCTCCCTGGTAGACAGTCCACATTTTTGCTCCCTGCTGTGAGTTGGGAGAGGACAAAAACATGGACTGTCTGTGGGTCTCTGAGGACTGGTTTGGGAAACGTTGTTTTATATGACCAAAGCCAAAAAAAGTCATACATTTCAGTTGCACTTGTATATAAAAGCTTGTCTGAGTTCCCATCCAAAACCATAACTTATTTTGTGATATTTTCTATTAAGTAAATATTTGCACAGGGCTTTACAATAATGTCAGTTAGGACATTCATTTTGTAATTTTTCTCTAATAGATTTAGTTGGAAAAATGATGCACTTGGTACAGGAAGGAGAGTGTTTAAACTATTAGCGAAAGACAGATATGATGTGGAGTATATTTCTCGGAAATCAAAACTTTTGCAGTGCTGAGGAAATGAGAGTAGTCACAGGGATTATGCTGTGTCACCTCATTGCCAGGACAGTATGAATAAAGACAATACTTGTGAAAATATATAAGAAAGAGTATTTAAATGACAACCAACAAATATACAGTATATTTGTCTCTTGTTTGAATGATGAAAGTAGAAAGCAAACTAATTGCTGCTGACAAATGGGTGATTGAGAGTTGTAAGAAACTGACTGTCAAACAGACTACCGCTGTTTCAAAAGCCCTAAAGGTTTTTTTTCTTCACTCTTCCACTGCATCACTGTAATATTTCCCTAGTAAGATTTCATACATGTGAATCAATCTGGGACAGAAGGACGAGGAATGTAGGCTATTCTTGAATTAAATCTTTCAAATTTACTTAATTATTTGAATTGCTAGAGAGAAATGTAAAATCCAATTATCTTAACAACTGAAATATTTATCTGATCTGCCAAGTTAATTTAAGATAGGCCTACTTTAAATACACAGTTTAGATCTGGAACCTAGACATATATTAGAGAAGTACATATTTTCTCCTTTTTAAAATGGTAAAACTGGTTGCATATATTTATGCACAATAATATAAAGCAAACATAGCCTGAATAATCTGTTTTAATGTGAAATATTGGCACCCTTTTTGCCAGAATATGTCTTAATTAACTTGCAAAACTCTGATGTCAAAACAGTAACTTAATACAAGAATTCTGAGTATGTCTACCAAGACTAGATGATAAGTTGCCCACAAAAGCAAAACAATGTAGGCAATATATTTAAAAGTGTGGTGGCATGCATTGAATTCTGATCGTTTATCACTCCAGTATCATATTCTCATACATTTTTAATAAACGGGCGAGACCGCTTCTTCTGTCACGCCTTGGGCATGATCCCGTACGTAGTTCTCGCATTCGTTGTTGATAGAGACTGGAATTTTAAAACTTAGTTGTTGTTTTTTTCTTTTAATTGACTGCCGTTGTTAAACCGGCGACACAAGATTAATTACTGAGCGCAGTATTTAGTGACTGTCCCGGGATTTCCATGGAGTCCCAGCCGCAGTGCCGCGTGCACGCTTCTCCTTCCACTCTCCAGCGCTTACTTTCCACTGACACAGCAGACCCATGCTGTTAAACTGAGCCGGGTAAATGTTTCGGAGGTTTCAAGAAATTCCCGGTCCTATCAGTCTATTTCATGCTATTGCATGTGCTTTGAAATACATAACTGACCGTTTTGTTTACCGTGATATTATTGCAGGTGTAGCTGCTGTTTTGCATGGTGGCCTGTATCTTGGAGGTGGTGTTGAAGGAGTTCACTAGCTGTTTACATCTGTCACCGTTTAAATAAACTAGCACAAGTTTTCGGTTAGACTGTCATGCTTTAACTGTAGGTATCGCTTCTATTTTTTTCCATAAATGTTCTCTATTTTGTTTCACCGCGTATGTTAACGTTTCAAGCAAAATGCTCTTTCAGAAAGTAAGTATATAGACCTAAACATTAATTTATTAAATAGAACTGTTAACTTAAAAACAAGCCCAACCTTTTAGGATATTTTTCTGAAAGGTATGTATCTGTTTTCCTGTTCAAAATCCTCTCTGTTATGCATACATATATTGACGCAAAACCGAATCATGTTTAAGGTCAACCTATTCTTAGACCTCGGTCTTAAACTGATGTTTTCCAAATGCCAGACTAATTGGTGTGTGCTGGTTTATATTTCACCTCATTTTAGCGATAGGTAATTACGTGTAATTGTGCTATAATTAATGAGTAAACACAAACCAATACCTACCAAGGAAAGCAGGGCCCTGTATCAGGAAGCTGTATTTCTGGGTTAGTGAGGAAACTTCGTCGCATTTAAGGTAGTCCAGGCTAAATGTAAGTGAATAAAGGTAAAGTCGATTTAAACTACACTCTCAGAAAAATGGGTAAAAAATTGTATTTTGCTTGTTACTGGGGCTGTACCCTTGTAATTGTACCTTTTAAGGTACAGAAATGGACTCTGAGGAACATCCCAAAGATACAAACAGCATTAATGTACCATCGATAGTACAGAAATGTTCCTCAGAGTCCATTTCTGTACCGTACAAGGTACAATTACCTACAGCTAAGGGTACAATTGGCAGACCCCTGAGGGTATAGGCCCAGTGACAAGCAAAAGTACACATTTTTACCCTTTTGTCTACGAGTGTAGGATACCTTAAATTCGATAAGTTGTGAAGCTAACCAAGAAATCTTGCTTTGTGATACAGGCCTCAGGTTTTTAAAAGTGTGAATACGAGATACCTGGATAGCTTTTCCAGTTTGCTTCATCTGTCCCAGATCATTATGCCACTTAAGCTAGAGGAAACAGCACAGCATTCCACCTGATAAAAGGCAGTTACATTGTGCTCTCAATTAGCCTGACACGTTTAATCTGTTTTAAGACACAGAGGTTGGCCTGCATTTCCCGCACTACGTTTTACTTACGTACTTGTAATCAGAATGTCCAGAAAGTATAAAACTGATCTCAGCCTGAGTCACCAGCATTTTGAAATGTCTTAATAAAAGTTACAACCACCTGCACTCTCCTTCTCCCTGAACACACGTTTAACGTCCTCCATTGAAGGTCTTTGTTTCCTGGTGACAGCTTTGTGGAGGGAAATTAAAGACAGGCTTACCGTGCAGGAGAAAGGCTCTGCGATGAGATCACCCTTAAGAGTAACTTTCAAGGAGCTGATGTGTTGGATCGGGGGTGACGCTGATGGTGTCTCCCCCGATGACCAGGCCTCTTCTGGTTGGTTGTCTTTCAGACTAATGAGGTCACTGCTTTGAAGCTCTCTTTCCCGAATCGCAAAGAGAAGTATGTGTGAAGGCAACAAAAGGTGACAGATTGTAATAGCTCACCAACGAGAGTGAGGTGTGAGGGGCCATTCAGTGTGACAGCTCCAAACTAGAAACATCTTTCTCCTGTCTCTGCATCGTTACCCTCAGAGGAACACTCCATTCTCATACCTGTTTTTGATAGATTTTTATTTGGGTAATTTCAGCTACATCTCAGAACAAGTTATCCTGGTGAAGAAAATAGGCCTTGATTTGAAAGAATGTCAAGAAGCATCAGTTGTTCTTTGAGATCAATATTGTAACGTGTCATGGGAAAACGTGAAATTAGAACAAATATTAGTTTTGAATTTTATGTTTGTGCAATGTAGTAGTTCATAAGTACTAATACATTTCACATACAATGCCCATTCTGAGAAACGCTCAGCACTCTGACTTTCTTTATAAACTTAGAAAATTCATACATATCATTCTTGCTACCATCTCTGCCTTGAGTACTTGGGTTCATGAATAAATTCCTGGCTACAGTATGTTGTTTTTATTTTTGGTGCTGAGCATCTCACAGATAGATATGTGCTTATTTCCAGATCCAGGCTTCCTTTGCAAGATGAAAAACAAATATTCCAATGAGTGATTACCGTGGGTATATGGATGGTAGCCCTGTATGTTGGTCTTGCAGGTTACCTCTGTATTTGGTGCTTATAACCTGATACCATCTTTAATGTAGTACATTTAAGATATTGCAGACGTAGTTCCGTATTCCTGATACCCTATGCCCAAGGGCACTGGTGGGGGATGGGGACCCTGGCAGATTCAGGGGACCCAGCATTGCATACACGCCCCACCCCCCGGATATAACTACAAAGCATTAATTTAGGTTGTACGGTTGTTGAACTGAGCCAGAAGCATGAATTTAGAGCAGCTTGAGTAAAGAAAAATTACTCAACAATTTTTTAACAAAGCAGATAACAGATTTGTTATTGAGTCTGGGTGCATTCTGTACTCATGTTTGTGTTTAATAATACGATTGAGGCATTCTTTTCCTCACATTTTGGTTTGTGGAGACTGAACAACACAGTCGACGATGCAAAGTCAGGGTAACTCAGCTGTACAAGCTTAAGATAATCATTTTTAATAACATCTTTGAAGCGAGAGATATGAATAGCTTCTGCATATGGAAACATTTTGATAAGTGATCAGAAATCGAAATTCAATTTGTTCTTTTAGTTGGGATTGCAGATTGCACTTTCTGTGTTTGTTTTGTTTTTAATGGAGTCGTATGAGGAGGCTGGACTGCATTACGGACAGATTTAAACTGAGGTGAATGCAATAGGGCTTAGTTAAAAATATGAACATGCATTCAGTCCTCAAGTCACCTGAGAATTCATAGATCCTAGATAGTACTTGTGCAGCTGCTCAGGATCACTGTTTTGGCTGCTGTAACTAAAATCAAATATACGCCAATGTATAAAAACAACAAAGAGCAGTTGTTAAATAAACATTACAGGGCCTTAGGGTTTTAAAAACAGTCTGATCCTAAAATAACCAGTAAAATGGTAATCCAGGAGAGCTTTGTTATGTATAAAACATTCCCTTCAAATGGTTTGGTTGCTTTGGTCATGCTAAGATCCAAACAGCACCTCTGGAATCATCTTCCAGCTGAAGTGGTCGTAGGCTTTTTCTTTAGCGTTTATATTATGTCCAGCTAGTGGACTGGAGAGTCTTGTGCACATGTATCGTGTGATTGAATGAGGGCCATGTTAGATGAGAGTGGCTAAAAAGGTGAAATTACATTCAAGTGCCTTAAATGAAATCACCAAAATAACCAATCACGATTGCAATAAATATCACTATATCCCACATAAGGTGGTGGAATAAAGGATTCTGTTATCTCCAAGATGAAATATTAGATTTCAAGTGATAATAATCCATGCAGCAGGGTGGCATAGAAGATAGTGCTGTTGCCCCATACCAGCACTATTGGGTATTAAATCCCACCCATACTCTGTGAGTGTGAAGTTCTCATGTTCGGGGTTCTGATTCGCTGATTCAGTTCTGCCTGTTTTTGGGTGACTTGTAGCTATCTGTGCGTGTCAGGAAAGTTGCTGTTCTGAATCCCCCTGAATCTCCTTAGCACTGTATGTCACTGTTGGGCTCCTTAGCCCTAAAAACTGCTCCTGGAGCTCCAGAGAAATGGACCCCAAGCTTTGCTCAGATCTGTATTTGTCTATGATCCTCATAGGAGAGTAAGATGGGATATGCAGTGATTGAATTCTGTACTTGCTAAGATGGGCAATTAGATGAATCTAAATAGTCTATAAATTGTCTATTATGGATGCTATAACATGCATGCCCTGCCTTATGCCCTATGCTAGACCCCCTTCCAGTTAACCCATCCTGGATAACTGGTTGGATCAGGTCAGTGATAACAGACCTGAGTGACTGGGCTGCTCCCTGTGCGGCCCATAGTGTGGGACTCTGCGGCACTGCAGTGATGCCCTGGGGAGATGCTCCGTCTCGTTTTCAGGGGTCTCTTTGTTAGGGTCTTTACAGTCCTCAGATGGTACTCGGCTGGTAGTTTATTTGCCAGTGATTTTTGCTGCATTCGTTCATTAATTTTAACAATAAAGGGTGCCAGGTAGGTTCACAGCCTGATGCGATTATGTTAATCACGTACAGTGTTTTTATGGTTGGCTGTTTCATGTCACTTGAAAACCACACAAAGAATAGACACTTTCTGCTAATACACAAAGGCATTTTAATGTCATTATCAATGTGAAGCTGATTTGCCAGCTACTCAACACACCGGAATTTTGGATGACTGTGATCTCACAAATGGTGAAACCCAACAAAGAAACAGAGTGTGGTAACTGCACATCCTCTACAAACATTTTGGGTTACATTTTTACAGATTGTGACCAATCAGGTTTTATGAGTCTTTCCGGTAAAAGCAATAAAAGGGTCAAGTTCAAATTTCAGAAATTAAGAGCTCAAGTGCAAGTAAACGAACAAGGAAAATGGGCTAGAAGACCTGTGTCGGGTGTTTTGTTTTTTATACAAAAATATGACGATTCCTATGGAGTAGAAAATAAACAGCGTTCTGTTCTTTATTACCCTGACGTCACATCTGTAGATGTTTGCTTGTCTTAGTAATTTGTTCATTTATCATCCAGGGTCTTTGATGTTTCCACAAATGAATATGCTACAAGGCTTTTTAAAAGTTTGTATTGTGTTATGCAACTTTTAATCTAATTTAAAACATTCTTTTGTTTTTAAAAAAAACCTTTTTCCCCCCATAATTAATAGATCCACAAGCATTGCTTAAACACATTTTCTTTTTTTTGGTTTGTCTCTGAGTTATAGTAATTTCAACACATTCGCCCAGATCAAGGATTTCAGACTGTTACGTATAAGAGATGGTGCCAGATGCTATTTAGAGTTGTATAACTGCAGATCCACCAAATACTTCTCAGCACAGTGTCTGGTACACAGGAATGTTTCTCTGTCAGTCTAAAAGCTGTTATCAATGTGTAGAATGGAAGCAGACATCAAGTACTGTATTTGCGTGCTCAGATTCTTAATGATGCCGGTAAGGGGCTGTAGTTTTTGACCACCAGCTGGCCACCTCCTCCATAAATGATGAAATATGGGGATAAAATATCACCAATTAGCAGGTGACATAATACCAAAGGGATAAATGATAATTAACTGAATTAGGCAATAACTTGTAGAATTGAGTTTGTCATTCCACATTTGTCTTCTTTTAATGCTTAAATACTTCCTGCAGACTGTTATTTTAAAAATGACCTGATAGTGAACCACTCAGAACAAACTAATTGTTTTTGTGTCTTCCTCGTAACTATTATCTTTAATGTGACCGTCATCTTCCTCTGCAGGCCAAAATGCTTCCAGATGAAGGCTTAAGGGAGGCCGGCACTGTGACTGTTTTAGAGCTTGTTGTTTTGCTAGCCTGTAGAGTATTTGACTAACACGCTATGAAAACAATTTAAAGGAACACTGTACTTTTCCACAACACAGCGCTGCTTTGAAATCAAAGTAGCCTCTGAATGGCAGGGCTTGAACTTACATGCAGATAATGTTGAATGCAGAACAAGAAGGAAGATATACATTCAACTGTAAAGGATTAAATTATGAAGCTGGCATAGAAAGACCTTGTCTGGCATGAACTAGCACCACTAGACACCACTCTGGTATCCCATTGAGGTCTACTTACACCACATCAATATCACTTCTACCTGTTGGTGATTTCTATAATGGCATGTGAACTGGTATTTTTGTATAGATTTTTTCCTCCCATAATTATATTTGCATGTGCAAGGAGTGTCGTAGAAGTTAAAATCTAGACTGTAATGTTTTGTAAACCCCTATATTCAAGTTTTAACATGCAGCACATTTTATCTTGTAAATATTGGTTGAATGGATTGAATGTGACTCTCCAGCAAAGCAGGCATGTCTACTTTGAAAATCTGCAGAGAAAAAATGATCAGATCTTTCCTACTACAGTGCCGAAACCTGCCACATCTCTCTCTGGTAGTCCTCTGTCAGTGTGTTTATAACTTTTTGTAGCGGCAGTTTTATATAGTGATTTATTTACTTTAAAAGACATAGGGTGCACCTCATCTGACACTGAACTGTCTGTCTGCCACATTACGTCACGTCCCAAATGGTGGGAAAATTAGATTGCATCCGCTTAAGAGGATTTATTTGAGCAGAATTTGAAAGAGATGTAAAATGTATCCCCAGTTGTTTAGGCTATCCCAAGTCTCTCTGCAGGATTAATTTATTCCATGAACACAGGGTTCTTAGGTGAGTTTCTTGTGAATTAATTTTCATCTGCTCAGTGAATAAACAATGAAAAGACATTTCCTTGACAGGAGTATATCCCATTTACACCCAAATCATTTCAAAGAGTGAAAATAACCAGTTTATCATGTAACTTCCTATTGAAAAGACAGATGAGCAAATCTGGGTTTGGTGGAAATGGAAAGAATTACTCCTCAGTTTCTCTTTAGGTACAGGATGTGATGATCCAGATGGAATAGGTGTACGTCATAGTCCTATTTTACGCACATCCTCTAAATCAACATATCAAGATGTTATTACTGAGGGGCTACACTGTGAAATAATACAGACTTGCCAAATGGGGATGCTGTAATGGTCAGTAAATGTTGGGATAATTTAATAACCAGGTCAAACCAGTGATGCCCCCGAGATGGATCTTTAAAAATATATATTGTATGTTTTCTTACATAAACTTCTAGTAATACATATAAGATGTTTAAATCATCCGTCAATTAAAAAAAACCCAAACTGTAATTAGCCATGTACATTTTCATGTTACATTACTTGTTGCTTCATAATTACTTAGACAATTTTATCAAAAACACCCTACTTCAGATGTTTAAGTGTCTTGCTCAGACACACAGAAGATCTTGTTCAGACACACAGAAGATCCCCCTTTTGCACTTAAAGTTGGCTGAGTTTCTCTTCTCCTTCTCGAGCTCATATCTGGGTATGTTTCATATCAGCCACGTGCCGCTTACCGTTGTGGTAGAAAAATTATAAATCGACCTCTCTGATAACACAGAGAGTCACTTAGAATAAAAGTCTGAACCTCTCAGTTGGGTGAGTAAAGAAAATCTCTTTTATTCCATTAATTCCAGCAAAGCGCTCCCATTGCACTCTGGCACTCAGTACCAAAATCACCCCCACACACAGCAACCAGTTGATAAACCATAACTCCCAATTCCCAATAAGGACTTCTAATCTCTTCTTGCCTAAGACATAACAGACCAAATATGCCTCCCCTCCTGGGCCTACCAATGTCCAATTTTACTTCCACACCATCCAGCTGAACATAAATCCCAGTCACAGCTGAAGTTTGAATCTATAGTGCTTTTTTGGTACAAATTGTAAATTCATAAACTCATAGGAATGGTGTTAGAGAGCAGAGCTGGGTGCCCCAAACCACACATACTACCCTGCTCCAAGGTCATTTTCCAGTATGGGGTCTAAGCAGACCCTAACAGTCATATACAGCCGCGGAAAAAATTAAGAGACCACAGCACAATTTTTTGTTTCACTCATTTCTCAATTTATAGGTATACGTCTGTGAACAATATATATTTTTCTGCAAACTGCAGCCTAGTTCTTCTCTGTTTCTCATTAATAAATGGCTTCTTTCTTGGTTTAGGGACTTCAGTCCTGCTTCTAGGAGCTTGATACGAACTGTCCTAGCAGTGCACTTCACAGCTGCACTTAATGTTTCCCATTCCTTTTGAAGGTCACTTGATGTCATTCTATGATTCATGAGAAACTGTTGGATAGGTTAATGATCATATCTGGCATTAGTCACTTTCTCCTTTTACCTGGCTGGTTTCTGGTCATTCCAGTATCTCCTGCTTCACCTTATTCCTGTGTACTGCTGTCTTAGAAACTTTGAACCTGGTAGCTGCTCAGCAGAACCAGGATTAAACCAGGATTTAAAAATACAGATTTCTTTAAAAATATAGAGTGATCTCTTGATTTTTTTCCACGGTTGTATATATCCATTAACTTATCTGACAGTTTCTCATGAATCGTCGGATGACATCAAGTGACCTGCAAATGGAATGAGAAACGTTAAGTGCAGCCATGAAGTGCACTGACTGCTAGGACAGAGTGTGTATCAGGCTCCTAGAAGCAGGACTGAGGTCCCATAAAGCATGAAAGAAACCCTTCATTAATGAGAAACAGAGAATAACCAGGCTGCAGTTTGCAATATATACACTCACCTAAAGGATTATTAGGAACACCATACTAATACAGTGTTTGACCCCCTTTCGCCTTCAGAACTGCCTTAATTCTACATGGCATTGATTCAACAAGGTGCTGAAAGTATTCTTTAGAAATGTTGGCCCATATTGATAGGATAGCATCTTGCAGTTGATGGAGATTTGTGGGATGCACATCCAGG
>JAODJW010000007.1:7488547-7514716 GCA_026777045.1 Hyperopisus bebe
CACCTGGGTTTGAACAGCTGACCTACAGGTTATCCCAAAAACCTGCATACACACCGGCCCTTTGCGGATAAGATTGCTCACCCCTGCTGTAGACGATGCCAGGTAGGTGGTGCCGCCCCTTCCCAACTCAGAAGAGAGCCTGAAAGCTGGCGAGATGCGCAAAGCTGCTCCGATCGCCGCTCACATGCACCTGCGTGTTACATTTTGCTGCCTGTTGCCATTAAGGCAATTAAACAAATCAAATGCAGACCCATATCGCTAGATATCGAAAAAAAAACCCGCAACCCAAATGAGAGTACAGCAGTATACTCTCATTACACTGTACAAGCCTATAATTAGCGTCCCCATCTGCTTACAGTTTGCATGCAAAGTTGCAATTTGCTGAATTTCTCATGTGTTTCGTGTGGCACGAGCGCAAACCCTTCGCAGCCTCGGGCACATGTCTGTCGGAGTAATATAACTAATAACTGTCGGATAATCGGGACTTCGTCGCAACCACAAAAATCTAGGCAAGATGCCATCTTTTCGCCATCCCAAAGCCTGGGTCCCATGTCGCGACACCATGAAGGAAGCTCGGGAACACACAGGTCTTCCTCTCCCCTTCTTAAACGCTCGAATATAGCTATGGTGGATTGTATAAGGTAAGGGGGGGGGGGGGGTGTTTAATACATTCTTTCACGTCATAAAACATTTCATTTAGCCGTGGGGTTGCTCGATCTATAACGCTGATTAATTACATTTAGTAAAAGTGAAAAGCCTGAAAGGTCGTAATGTCCATACACTTAACTGCGTGGTTTTTTAGTAGCACAGCGTTAAAACAACTTAAAAAACCTATGCTCTTTACACGAAATTTTGTATGACCAATTCAGACCTAGAGTGGAGAAGTTTGTTTAACCGCAGCGAAGCACTTTGATTACCTTTAATTGACTGGTTTCTCAGTATTTCTCTTTGATGATAAATTGCGTTGCGCTGCAAGTATATAATCGCAAACATAGCACTGGAAAGTGCTCCTATTACATGAAACTGACAGAAACATCTCAGCTTGATCAGCAATTGGCCCCGGTGGTGGAAAAAAAATTAAGCGTCTGTAAACACAAACAGGCAGAGAAAAAGAGGATACACTCGTCCCCTGTTTATGAACAACCTGCTACGAGATTTGGTCGGAAATGCACCACGTGTCCTATATCAACCTCGTCAATCAAACTCAGTCTTTTTTTTGTTGTTGACAAATTGCTCCCTGGGAATTTTTAAACATTTATCTAAGTACAAACTAACACATCTAAAAGATAAAATATCCTGCAATGTTTATTCTGTTATGAAAAAAAAATAACCATACAACTTAAGCCACTGACAGAAGATAAATCTGTTCAGACAAATCCAGTGGTGGAGGTGGCTGAGTCCATGGATAGCTCTGTCTCACGCCTCCAGGCCGGGAGGTATGATGCCCCGTGCTGGCTATGTGCATGTTGCTGTGGGGGGATTTGTCTGGGTTTTCATCTCCAACCCAAAAACACAGAGGTAGGTGAATTAGTGTCTCTGTGCTCACTTTTCTGTTAGTTTCTGTCCAAGGCACCCCCTGTCTAGGGCCAGGAGTGGTTTGGGGGAGGGGGCAGGGGTGCAATAACCCAGCATGCATGCCCCCCCCCCCCCCCCCCCCCCCCCCCCCCCCCCGTGATCTCCCAAAATACATATGCTGCTTGAGTCTGAAATACATGTATTACTATTACTATTTGCATTTATACGTGTGGGACAAAATTTTGTATTCTGGGAACAGACAAAACACAAACATAAGCAAATATTCTGGACGGACTCTTAATGCGGGTGCTCCGGGTGGTCGAGTCGCTCCAGTTGGTTGAAAAGCTAAGTTAACAACAGAAAAAAAAATCAAGTTTGTGGAATCGACAGACTAAACAAGAAATCAGAGTGAGTCACATATTTGTGAAAAATGCAACTGTTACAATGGCGATGCATAGTGCAGGCTGGAAGAGAATGTCACGATCCACTTGCGACTCCGAGACAGAGGGGTTTATTAAGAAAATGGAACACAATGCAAAGCAAAATAAAAAGGACCGCAATATGACAAAACAATCAGTGGGAAATAACAGAGCAATGTAAGAAACCAAAAGGGAACAAGGCAACACCAGGAGCGAGAACAGGCAAGGGACCAGAGCAACCAACATGCAAGAACATAGCACACAATTGCTAACTAAGGAAAGTAACACAGGTAGGCACTTAAATACAAATAGACAACTGGCTAATGAGGGGACAGATGTGGCAACTGAGGCAATTAATCAATAGCAAGGGTGCAAGGAAAACAGGCAGCAGGTGGGATAAGAAAACACACTAGAGGTTAGTAAGAAGACATAGGAGGAAACAGGATGGCCAGCGACACCTGCTGGCCAAACGGGGAAGAGATATGAAGGACAGGGATAGGTGGGCACTGACCCTGACAGTAAGATGTGACTGCAAAGCATAGCATAAATAACATCGCTTTTCGAAATTGTGCTTTGTTTCTTACTGCTGGCAATCTAATGTAAGTAATACTTGCAGGACATCAAGGTCCAATGCATCAGGGTCCCCTAACAAAATAACTGGCCCCAGTCTGCTCCCTAGTTGAAATGGTCTGGAACCATCACTGCCTGGGACTTTGCACTTGCTGGGTAGGCTTCAAGCCTGCTACTACAATTAATATTTATTTATGCTAAATGGATGCTAATAAAATAAGAACATACGAAATTTACAAACGAGAGGCGACCATTCTCAGGGCAGGTTATTCATGATGATGGTAGATTTTATGTAACTAAAGTTGTGTTCTTTTGCTGTTGTTAGTTTTAGAATTTATCATTCATGCATTTATTTTCTAGATAATTACAGGTCTTACAATGACCTAAATTGCAAACTTAATGAGATTAAGGCTTAATCAATAGTTATAGTTTATCCACTTCATACTCATGCACCACACTTTTTTTAAAAAGTTGCATATCTTTTTTCTTTTCCTCTGTTTTTTTGTTTTTACTTTCTCTTCAGTGTAAATTTCTGTTCCATTGATACTTTTTATGTCTTTATTGCTTTTGCTATTTTTATTATGGCAGAGTTAACCACCTTTCGTTTCATTGCCAGTTGTAGTCTGACTGTACACCTTGCATGTAACAATCCTTGAATCCTTGATAAGTGATTAGAAGATGAATGTATGTATGTATGTATGTATGGATGGATGGATGGATGGATGGACCTTGCCTAGGTCTCGGCTGGAAGGTTCCTTTCCATGTTTCAGCATGCAGTGGAGCCCCCATCTGGACGACTTAAAGAGGGAAAAGGTGCAGATGAGGTGAAGGAGGGATTCCCTGACCAGCTGAGACAGATCCCCCAAGGTCTGTGGCTGTTTCAATAGTCATTTGGAATCAGTTTTACAAAGTACTTGCTTAGGGGCGGCCTGAATGTTTCACTCCAAAATGCTTTGTATTAAATGTCTCTTGATAAACTACATTTAAGTATGTGGTTTTCTGGGAAGTTCATTAACGAGGGTTTGGTGGTAGACTATAAAAACGGATATAAACAGACTGATTGAAAATACCAGATTAAAGGTAATGAAACATAACAATGACAGGCTGGTGACCTCACATTCTTGCTCTGTGTGATGTGGTGTGGTATGAAAACTGCTGATGGGCATCTTCATGGCATGTTTAAGCCCTACGCTCCCTGTTAGGGACTCAGCCCCTCGGAGGTGAACAATGCCACAGAAGTCAATAATTGCTCTGTCTGATCATTAGCCGCACTGTTAGATGTAGTGGAAATATGACATTCCTTGCGTTGTGAGTGTGTATGCTCAGGTCCTGACAAAAGCTTCATGCAGATGTTGGAGGACGGACTGGGCTTGCATGATATGTGATGTCAGTATTGACATTGCATGCAATGCACATGCATTTGTCACATTGCAAAGACTGCAGTATTCATCTGGGGTGAAAACATCAGTAGGTGTTCACTTTGTCATACAGGTACATCTCAAAAAATTAGAATATCGTGAAAAAGTTCAATATTTCTTGACATTTCTTTCAGAAGGTGAAATTCATATATTATATAGATTCATTACACATAGAGTGAAATATGTCAAGCCTTTATTTCTTGGAATTTCGATGATTATGGCTTACAGATAATAAAACCCAGACTGTCGGTTGCATTCCTAAACGAAGGACCACGCATGGCATCTTCATTGTTATTCATTTATTAATTACTCAGATCGTTATATGTATTATGTATATAAACAATATATAATCTTCCCAATCAGATCATTGCCAATTGTAGTGTTACTAATAATGCCATTTTGCCTGAGCTTGATCTGTAATGTATATAGTTACATATAAATAGCCTCAGGCTCATTTTCTAATATCCGTTTCAGTGACTGTATTGCAGCAGAAATTAAACAGGAGAGCAGTATAAGCAAACACCTGGACTGGAGAAACCTCTGAGACACCATGATTGAAACAGTGTATACAGACAGCCTGACATCAACTCCACGCTTAAGTGTTTATGCAGAATTATTGGCCACACCATCCTCAGGTTAATCTGACATTACTACTGTTTGTCCGCTGAATTTAATTGAGCACAGTTCCAGAAACATCTGAGTGCTGTTATTGTCTTTGGATGGCTTCTTTTGTTCAAGCCTTCCTAAAACCACTAAAAAGTGGCTGGAATTTACATTTATTCGCCAGAACCTTTTTTTGGGACACAGATTGTTTCTTTTTTTAGGATTTCCATTTAAACTGCCTTGGTGTTGTTTAAAAAATCTAAAGAATTCTTTTTTAAATAAAGATTTTACATAAAAGTATATGTCTAACAGTTACCTATACTCTGGTTAACTGCATGTTTTTTGTCGATGCTTAAAGGATTTGGACTAAGGTGAAGTTGGGTGGCCTTTGTATGTTGAGATTGTATGTTTTTCTTTGTTTCAAAGGGAGCGGAAAAAACAGTTTTATCTGGCTTTAACCAATGAGGGGGAAAAACAGACCTCACTGAAGCAGGACCACCAAGCTTCACCGCTGAGGTTGTACATCTGGAATTAACAGAAGCATTATGACCAGAGCTTTCTGCCGTGGCTCACAGTGGCCAGTGAGAAATTCGACTGATAGTGGTGGCTTTGGTCTAGAATGCAGCAGAACCCCTGTCCTTATATACAGTAGCACTGCGTCTGCCTGAGATGCTGCTTCCGTGCTTTAGGGTTATGCTCTAGGTGCCATGGGGCCGTCTGAACGAGGTGATGAGGAAAATATGAAAACTCAGAAATCTCACCAGGAAAATGAAGAAGAAAACCGACATGTGATAAATAGCTGATATCCACCTCTGCACTAACAGGCCTTCGGAGCAGCGACTGTAAAAAGCGGGAAGATGTTTAAATCAAATAGAAGAGGATTAGTTACGATCCAACTCAGCAAGAAGGCTTAAACCCAGCTGATTTCAGAGTGATGGTGCATGGAAGGGATGGAGCAGCACTTCACAAAAGTCACCTGCTTCATACCTGTTGTCCTCTGTGGCACGAGCTCCAAGAGAACAGCTTATTGTCATAGAGTATAGTGTTGCTGGGACACCCTTATAAATCATACATCTGATGCTGTATTGTGATTTCTTATAAATGGCCAAAGGAGGTTTCTCCATTGAGACTCACAGTTATCCAGTCATTTGCCCTCAAAGCACATAATTGAAAAAGTAAGAAAGAAAAATGATCATATAATACAAATTTTAGCTTGAAATATTCTGTTGTTATTTTAGATAATTAAAATAAATTGGATATTATGCTGGATAGGACATTACTTTATGAAAAAACAGCAGGAGAATTTCATGTTGGCTAAGAAATCCCACAGCGAAACTATTATTAAGCTTAGTGAGGTGTTTATCGGGGGGGTTATGAAACGGCGGTCAATTAAATGAAGTTTATTATAATACACATTTAATTCTGATGGCATATAAAACAAAATTTAGCAGAGAAAATATAAATATAAGAATGATAATTGCCGAGTTTTTAAGCAGCCATTTTGGCACAAAACCCTCCCAATAGGGATTTTAATGTTTGTAAAACTCATAACGGTGGAATGGTGGCTTGGCATAGAAGTGACTAAAATACCAGTTGGTTTGAATGCAGGGTGCAGCCTTTGCCACAAAGATCTTATCGATGGATCTCTCATTTGGCCAAGTCAGTAGTAGCACCTTGACTTGACTGTGTCTACGCCTTTCACATCACTGGTTTGTCCTTTCGCGATGTACTGTGGCCCACACTCTTCCAGAGCTACGGACCCACCTCCCACTGTGGAACTTGCACCTCGTCTTTTCCCCCGTTAGCTGGCCTGCCATCAGTCATCTCCTGCACTCTGCTTTCAGAACCTGCATAAATCAGACCTTTTTAAACAGTAACGTGCAAAGGGTGGCAAGGAGGCTGGGTGGGTATTGATGATGCATCACACCTCCTGGGTTGGGGGGTTGGGAGGCAAAATGTGAGCCATGTATCTGAATGCCGTGATGGGCTTGGGCTGAGAGGTGGGGGGCTCTTTACCCTGGGTGGGGGGCCGTTCTGAATTCATTAGGCGGCAGCAATGAAACATCTGGAGTGGAGAACAACAGTGTAGTCACAGGTCAAGGTAACAGCTGCTCTGGGTAGCGTCACCGTGCCCCCCCACACACACCATGCGCAGGCCCCCACAAGCACAGGCTATCCACGTACTGCCAGTTTGCGTGCGAGCCCGCAGCGATGCGTGCATGCCGCGTGAGAAGCGCAGAAATTTGTGTGTAAAAAAAATTGATGTTGTAAAATGGAAAAAAAGAAGTGGGGAACGCCAAAAGTGAAATGTTTAGTCACGCATCGTTTATGGGCTGAGGTAAGAGCACAGTCCGGCTCTGCACATATGACCCCGAGCCATTTCTGGCGCGGCTCTGGTGTAAGTCAGCAGTCTTGTGTGAGCACTTAATTGAAAAACAAATTTAGAGATACATAAAATCAAGTAACATGCTGTGAAATGCACACAGAACCTCGTTTGCCAAATGTCATGCTGGAAACATCTAAAATGTTCTGGTAATGTTTAAGTAACTGTCAAAAACAAGATTAGTTTAACTGTATTACGGTCATTAGGTTCCGCATAAAACAGTTTTTGGCAAAGAAAAATTAAACGGCAGATAAAGCCATGTGTATAAATTTCTGACAAGGGAATAATATTAATATGCAAAGTTTTTTTATAATGAATCACAAAATAACTTCTGACAACACAACTTGAAAGGATAGCCCCGTAATGTTTATGAGTTCTGACGCAGAGCAATCGGGACTTCAAAGATGCATTGAGCCTTGCTAGAGGAGAGCAGAGAGGCATCGGGGTTAGTTATGCTAATAAAAGCAAGAGACAAACTCCAAATGCAGGGAAATACAGGCTGATTACCCTGAGCTGATAGCTTTACTGTGTGATTATATGCCCCGACATTGAGAAAACAGTCGTTTTATTAATGACATTGTCATAATACAGCTTTATCTTCCAGATGGGTTCCGTTTGTCTGATTAGACAGATTTATGAGGACTCCAATGTTAAAGACGGAACTGAAATTATTGCTCCCCTCCAAAAAATAAATGCAGGCATTCCGCAGCCACTTTTCTGGTCTTTGTGTTGACAGGCGGTGATGGACTGGAATCGAAAAGCAAAATTACAGTGTAATCAGGATCAATCAGTAACCACCGAATTCTTACAAGAACCGTCTGTGTGCAACAACATTGTTAATACAGAGGTCAATTTTATATAAAAAAAGCTTTTTGTTGTGATTTGTGGCTATTAAAAGCTTTGCAGAATGTTTGGAATTCCAAACGAATCAATATTAATACATGACAATATGTATTTCCCAAACTAACATGAAGTATAGACGGTCTAGTTTCAGAATGAAACTTAAAGACTAGCATGGTGGCATGGACGTCAGTGTTTACTCCAGGGTACAGCTCCATGTGTCTGTTCCTCATTTCCGCTGAGCGGGTCCCGCACCGTGCACGGGGCTCCGTGGCTCGCGTGTGTGCGTGCAGTTGGTGCTCTTATGGCTGCCCTCGAGCGATACAGGCAGAGAGAGAATGAGATAAATGGGGCATCTGCAGCGTGTCGGCATTGAGGGGCTCGACGGGATTGAGCTGGCAGGGAGCTTTCAAACAGCACCGCTGCAGGAGCGGTCAGATCCGAGCGATCTGGTGATGAAAACAGCACCGTTAATGGGGACGTGACCGAAAAAATATGTCCATTTGGCTTTGCGCTGATAGATGACAGCGGCCCCATTGCGGTTACGCTATGAAAACAGGATACGCTCTCGTTATACACTACGATCTGAACATGATTCCAAATTTCATTCATTTTATTTATTTAGGCTAAGCAGGCGGCACGGTGGCTCAGAGAGTTGTTGCCTCACACCTCCGGATTTGTGGCTTTGACTCTAGACCTAGCTCTGTGTGTGCAAGTTCTCCTTCGGGAATGGTTTTTTTTTCTCCTGGATACTTCGGTTTATTTGCATCATTAAATTCCGTGATGTCCAGGGGAATCAGTGACCTAATTTACCCCGCATATATGCGTACTGTATTGGACTCGTGTAACGTTCACGATGCAAAGGGTCGCTGCTGAGAACATAATTAAGCAGTTTAAAACAGTGACTGTGATTAGCTTACCCCTTCTCTGCCATACATATGACGTTACACAAACATACACATATTTAACTATTCGGATGGATGATTCCCACCCCCCTCCCTTGAAATAAAAGCAGGTGCCTTGTCAGAGAACAAAATTCTTAGCAATTAAGTTGTTCACCACAAATCTAAAATTTCCACCAATTGAATCAAATAATGGTCTAAACTGATGGCAATAAAACAGAAATATAGCAGCCAAACATAAAAACATATACAAAGAAACTGAAAGAGTACATCTATAAGCTGAACCAGACCCTACAGGGTTAAATCTGATTTGGGCTCTTAGCATTGTAAGAAACGCGTACTAGTTTCTTAGAAATAAATTGTTTGTGCCAAAATATGCTCCAGTTGCATTCCAAAAGAATGACTTACAGGGTAAAACTGATATACCCAGACCATCCCGCTGGACCCTGTCAGAAATTAAATTCATATTCCTAATGTGATAGGGACAAGCTGTTGCTATAAAATCAGCTTTATGGTATCGAACAAACACGTATGTGTAAAGGAAAAATCCACTCCTTTTAAATACGTTATACAATGGCAGGTAAGCTGAAATTAACAAGTGGAAAATTTATTTAAACAGTTACAAGGTTTATATGTTGAAATAAACGCTTAACGATAAACACTTGTAAACTATGTAGGCCTATTATTACATTTTATACGCTTGATTTATCAGACCTATCACTATGCATCAATTAGCTCTACAAGAAATATGACTAGAAATAGTTTACATATAGCACACGTATTTCACAAAAGACCTACCTTCCCTTTTAAAGATGTTTATCTGAGTAATATTGTTATAATGCATTCTCCTTTAAAGATTGTTTATAGATACTGTTTTACAGAACCGCAACGTAATGGTGTAAGAGCGCCACCTAACGTTTAGTGGTATTGTCGATTGCAAAACAACAGGTGCTTTTCAAGATCCAAGACTGTCCTTTATTTCATACTGGTGATTGGCAGAAATGAAATAACATTCTCATTGGTGAAGATGCTGTACCAGGTCACATACATTAAATGTACGGGTAATGCCTTTTTATCATGTAGGTTACATACACATTAGGGTTTGATTCCCGGCCTGGTTCTATATGTGTGGGATTTGCATGTTCACTCCGTGCATTGTGGGGTTTCCTCCAGGTTCTCCGGTTTCCGTCACAGTCCAAAAACACATTAAGGTGAATTGGAGTTATCAAATTATCCGCAGGTGTGAATGTGTGTGAATGGTGTACGTGTCCTGCAGGGATCTTCATCCTGTCCGTAAGTATCCGCGGGAAGACGTGTCTGTGGCACTATGTCTGTGACAAAAAAGGGAAGAAAAAAGTTATATATGGCTTAGTTTATTATGGTTTATATACATAAAAGCCTGTTCTCACCTAACGTGGCAAATGCACAGAAAGTCATTGTTTTCTTTGGCTAGGGCTTTATGAAGATGAAAACAGAACTCTCTCTCTCTCTCTCTCTCTCTCTCTCTCTCTCTCTCTCTCTGTGTGTATGTGTGTGTGTGTTTCAGTGTTGGCCTAACGGCAAATTTACGTTATTCCATTATAAACCTAAAATTAGCTACATCGAAAGCGTTGGGGTAGTTTATAAACCCAACAGACTGTTTACAAGGTACTAAAACTGTTACATGTATACATGTAAATGTGTGTGCATGTTTAATCTCACTCCCTGTCAATGGATGAATGAATTAATGAACAAACACAATAACATGTCTAAAATAAAAATAGTTATACTTAAATAATATACCTAAAGGTATCCTAAGATCTTTTTTAATATAAAAATATAACGCACGTGATGGTATGTTCACACCCTTTATACATTGCCGGACTGTAAATGTAATTTTAAAGAAATAGACCTGATGTCATAGGCCTATATTCAGAGGTGGAAATTTCAGTTCCAGAAAGTAACAATCTAGACCTTAGTTTTGTTTCAACCAACCTGTTGAGCACTCTGTAACTATGACTTCTTGCGCTCAACTTGTTGGTTGTAACTAAATCATGGTCTGGATTTTTCATTTTCTGGACCTGGAATTTCCACTTCTGTCTATAGGCCTATCAGAAAAAATGCTTTATTGTGGAACTGTGTACATTGAATGTCTCCGGAGTTTGTGAACGAAATATTCTACTACGTGCGTCAGTTTGATTTAGGAGGTGAACAGGTAAACAAGATCAGCAAGATACGCGTGGCTGTAATCGTCAATTTTGAACAATATCAGTTACTGTATTTTTCAGTAGGCAGAGAACCTAACGCGGATTACTATTGAGTCTGCTGAGGAAACGGGTCCCAGACACATTTCGGGAGCTTGGCTTGCGGAGGAAAATAATCATCTGAAGTGTGCATCGCTTTAAAATGGAAACTAAATTAACTAAATCAATAAATAGCTTTTTTTTTTTTCTAAAAACAGAAATATGATGACCTGTTAGATATAATCAAATGTATGAATTTGCATGCATAAAAACGAAATGCCGTCCCCACAGACCAAACAGTGCCGCGTAAACAAATGTCACAATTACAAGAAAACTGCACATTTGTCAGTTTTCATATTTAGCCATCCACCCAGTTTAAATAAATTAGTATATTAGATGATATCCCAACGCAGACTTTTAACCGTCTAGCCACCTGCTTTATATTATTGTCGTGGACCACTATCACAGGCCGGTTCGCTAATATGGATATTGTTAATGGCCATGTCCCACATAATTGTGATCGAGGCACCGATGTTTGTGACTGCTTGTGGGTCATAATAATAATAATAATATTAATAGTTTGTTGTTATGATGCAACCTAGGATAAGTTTGAAAGCTGGATGGATGGACTGATGGATAAATGGCTGGATAAAAATAGTTTGCTTGTCGCAGAGGATTCTGGGAAGTGCTGGAGCAAGATGTCTGACATGGAGGATGATTTTATGTGCGACGATGAGGAGGATTATGATCTGGTAAGGAATGACTAACGTGACATTTTTTCATGTTTTTTTCTCACCCTTCTTTAATGATTTTGCTTTTTCAGAGGGTACACTTTTGCAGTTTAATTGTTATGAATGTTTTATGCAAGCCGCAGTTCACTGACACTTCAGTGAAATTATACATCCAGGGTAGGGTCCCTAAGTTGCCATGCTTTCGGGTCAGTGAGTAACTGTCATATTTTGCCATAATAAGAGAACATTTACACGAGGTGTTGGACGAACAAGTCAGTGTTTCTTAGTGTAATTTACCAGTTAGTTAGCAAACGCTAAATGCGGCTTGCTAACCGGAGGGGCCTTTGCCGTGATACTGGTTTCTGTATCATTTAATTTGTAGATTTTTAAGATGTTTTACATATTGATTACTTTTGAAGAGCGTTAAATTTTTCTACGGTTCATAATATATCTGTTTATGTGGCTTTTATAAGCCCACAAGTCGCTGAAAGGGGGATAAACAGATCAGCTCTCTGGTTAGATATTTGCATTTATTTACCGGGTACTTTTATCCGGAGCTAAGCGAGGAAGCCCTGGTCTGAGGATAAGCCGGGTCCCGGTAACCAGCAGTAATATAATATCTCTGCGGACCACGGGATTCGAACCTGTGACTTTACCAGGGCTGCCAACTCCGGTCAGCCGGCTGGAGTGAGATTTCCTATTCGAGACAAGTCTGTGCACACATGCCCACGCATTTATATCCATGTAACCGTTTTGTAAATAGTCCGTATTGTTTGAAAACTACCCAAACGCTTTCGATTCACTTAATTTTAGGCTTGTAATAGAATGATACAGATTTGCCGTAAGATTTCTTGCGTGAGAGTCAGGATGCGTGAGAGCCGGCAGCCCTGATTTACGGGCCAAGGCGCAGATTGCCAACCCACTGAGCTGCACAGCAACCCATTTATGTGGGTTATGGTCTCTGCCCGGAATGTGCCGTAGTTTATATTTACAAGTTTAAAATGCAGTATGACGTCATCTCAGCTCGGCTATGCTCCAAGCCTGGAATGCTTAATGTCAGTGAAGTTCGAAAGTTTGATTTCTTAAATATTTTATCCATATGAAAACGAAAGCGCCCGTTCTTATTTACGCATTAACCTCTACCCACCTCGGAGCTTAAGTTATTAATGAATGAATGAATCAACTGTATGGTCATTATGCTTAACAGTGTAACAAGGAGCATTTTGCTACTCTCAGTGCTTAACAAAAAATAAACTGTAACAATAACAACAATAGCAATACAATAAACCAGACGGATATATTTAGTATATATAATAAATTATGAGAGAGACAAAATGTGGATGGTAACTGGGGTAAGTTATGGATGCAGAGAGCACCAGAAAAAAAACGGTAATTTATATGTAGGAAGTTTACAAAGCAGTGTATCCATACAAATATTGCAGATTTGGTACATGGACAATATTGCAAGATTTTTTTTGCCATGTTAGCAAGACATGGCTATTGACCAGACAAGGTATGCATAAGAGTGAGTACATTAACAGCTCCGAGAGTCTGGCATCTCTTCCCAGACGGCAGAGAGACAAGCGGGAGATGCTTTGGGTGTTTGTGATCGCTGATGTTGCAATGCAAAAAAATTCATGCAAATCAGTATTTGAGTTGGGGGGGTCAAAAATATTTGCTTTCAGATAATGTGATGTTTTGGGTTATTTTTAACTTTCATCTTTTTCCTTTTTCTTCTTTTCTTGTAGGAATACTCGGAAGACAGCAATTCCGAGCCAAATGTTGACTTGGAGAACCAGTACTACAACTCCAAAGCTTTGAAAGAAGATGACCCCAAAGCAGCTCTCAGTAGCTTCCAGAAGGTGAGATGTGAACCCTCTCAAACTCTTACCCTCTAGCTGTAATTATTCTGTGCAATTTTTCCATTGCAACAGTCACTTCCACTGTTAAAATTATATCAATGGAGTGATGTTTCTCCATTTTATAGGTGTTGGAGCTTGAGGGGGAGAAAGGGGAATGGGGGTTTAAAGCACTTAAACAGATGATTAAAATTAACTTCAAGCTGGTAAGTGCTCAGAAATCCCAATAACAGTGCTTCATTTCTCTTTTCTGAAGTTCTTGTGTGTAATATGGTTATTGTTTACTTTTCTGAAGTTTGATTATCTCTCCTCTTCAGACCAACTTTCCTGAAATGATGAATCGATACAAGCAGCTGCTCACTTATATTCGGAGTGCTGTCACCCGGAATTACTCGGAGAAATCAATTAATTCCATTCTGGATTATATTTCCACATCTAAGCAGGTATGGACTGGAACTGAATGCTATAGATTGACTTGTAAATCTGCCAAAATCCTGGTGGTTATTGAGGTTTTTACTTCTCTTTTCCTTATTGTTTTCTGAATATGTGTGGACCATTTTAGTTATTTTAGTCTGATAATACGGATTTCCCAACAAACCATGTTTGCAAATGTGGGTAATGAGAAGCAGCTTAGAGGACTTGGAAAGAAGCCAAAAGTGTGTGAATTAACAACATATAGGAGCAGTAGAAGCTTTCATGTGTGACGTATCGGTCACATCTTACAGTGTGTGGCATTGAGTGGCCCTACTTAGCGGCATGCAGCTTCCGCATTTTCAAATCACTGCATAAGATGTTTTTTTCTTTTTAATAACTGTAGAATAAAATTGACTTTTACTTAGCAGCTGTTTTAATTCAAGGTGATGTACAAGTGAGGGAAGCTGGGGGTCGGGGATCTGGGCAGCCAATGTCCCCTGTTAGGGTTATTTGCTTCCCCAAGGGCCCACTAGTGATTTGATTACTCTGGTAACCATGGGATTTCCAGTCCAGACACAGGTACTGATCCTTACTGTAACCCGGCCAGTGGGTTATGAAAATATGTTTGAAGGAATAGCACTGTAACAAGCATGGTTTATTCACAGATGGATTTATTGCAAGAGTTTTACGAAACCACTCTGGATGCATTAAAGGATGCCAAAAATGACAGACTGTGGTTCAAAACGAACACAAAGGTACACTCCCATTTTGAAAATAAACATTGTTTTCTTTAAATTGCTTCAAAATGGTTTTATTAAATTGCCTTTTGTTTTTCTTCCGCCTGTCTGTTTTAGCTTGGAAAACTGTACCTGGAGAGAGAGGAGTTCGGAAAACTTCAGAAGATCCTCCGACAGCTACACCAGTCATGTCAGGTAAAGTATTACAACGTGGCTCCTGCAGGGATTTGAACCCACAACGTTCGGCTTCAGAGCCCACAGTGTGCCCTTTGACCCTCCCCTACCTGTCTTTTTGAAGTACGGTCTGCCCTCTGAATCCGCAGGTGCCGCATCTGCCGATTTTAGCCAACCAAATTGGGGGAAAAAAAAAAATTCCAGAAGTTCCAAAAAGCAAAACTTGAATTTGCCATATGCCAAGCAGTACACTTAATTCACACAACTTAAGTGATATGTAATCACCCCCCACTGTGGCCTGCGACTGCAATGAACATGAACTTATTTTTCCTTTTCATTCTCTAAACAGTACAGTATAACAATTATTTACATAGCGTTTACATTGCATTAGGTATTATAAGTTATATAGAGATTTAAATTTCTATATGGGAGGATGTGTGTAGATTTAATAGGTTATATGCTAGAGCTCCCCAGTTCCGGTCCTGGAGGGCCAGTCTGCGACACAGCTTGCAGGTTTCCCTGCTCCTTATTCAGCTTATTCATCCCTGCTCCTTATTCCCCAGTAGGGAAATCTGCAAACTGGCCCTCCAGGACTGGAACTGGGGAACCCCGTTATATGCAAATACAGCACCATTTTATATAAGGGACTTGGGCATCTGCGGATTTTGGTATCTGTAGGAGGTTCTGGAACCGATCCCCTGCGGGCAGCCAGGGATGACTGTTATTCTGTGGTCTGTTGCATTGCATTGAATGTACTGAACCATACTGTGGTTTAGACCGACGATGGGGAAGATGACCTGAAAAAAGGAACACAGCTTCTGGAAATTTATGCTCTTGAAATTCAAATGTACACGGCGCAGAAGAACAACAAAAAGCTGAAAGCCCTCTATGAGCAGTCCTTACACATCAAATCTGCAATCCCTCATCCCCTTATTATGGGCGTCATCAGAGGTACGGTCTCCATAAAGCCCTGTAACCTACATTGGTCATGCAAGTCGTACTGAAACATTAAAGCTGTGGTCATTTACTTAGATATTGTGCATGTAATGTTTTAACATTTGTGTAAGACGTGTTATATAACCTAAGCAAGATTTTTACAAGCATGACTGTTTTCCAGGCTACAAATATATAGCCCATCTTTTTGGGGTCTTAGTGTTTGTATTATCGGTCAGTTTATTTTTCCACTTTGTGAGAACTCTTTTGACGTTACTAGTTGCCTTGGAGAAAGTGCAGCTTTGTACTATGAAAATTGCATTTTTTTTTACCTCTGAGTGTCTGTTATGCATTGTCAGTCAGGGGTATGATAAGACACGGTTTGGTTACTGGCATATTTCCTCATAAACATGACCTGCTAGTTCAGCTTTGTGAGATGTTTCCGTCTCATACTGTAGCTTTTCTGCATAAATTCCACCTCAAACCAGCAGGTGGAGCCACTGAGTTCATCTAAGGCGAGACCGTGATAGTTTGTGCTTGCACATAGTATCTGGTATCTTCTTGCGTGACACATGATTCCAGTGAATATTTTTTTCTTCCATGCTTATTGCTGGTGCCATCAGCATCACAGAGATTGATGTTAACATACCACTGATATATTCTTTTTCCTGCTGTCCCTAGAGTGTGGGGGTAAAATGCACCTGCGAGAGGGGGAGTTTGAAAAGGCTCATACAGACTTCTTTGAAGCTTTCAAGAACTACGATGAATCGGGGAGTCCCAGGAGAACCACCTGTCTGAAATATTTGGTTTTAGCCAACATGCTGATGAAGTCAGGAATTAACCCGTTTGACTCTCAGGAGGTATGGATTCCCCTCCTTACATTTATCTTGATCTGCGTCCCCCCCACTTGTTAAGGCTTGTTATTGGTCATCCTCACAATTTGTATCCTATTAATGACGTTTTACAGCTCTGTCTGGATTTGGTCTCATTTTGTGTGCACCCTAAAACATCATCCTTTCTTTTTTCTAAACTCCATCCAGTGCCATCCTGTTCCGTTACATATTCCTCAATTCCCAAAACTGACAACATTACAAAGGCTTCCTGGTTAGCTGTGCAGCCTTGTGGAACAGAGGGATATGTTAAATCGCCCAGGATGATCTAGTTTATGGAGTGTGGGGGAACAACATTTTGGAATGTTAAAGCTTGGAAAAAAAAAGCTTTTTGTTTCTTCTGTGTGTATTTTCTGTGTAGGCTAAGCCCTATAAAAATGACCCAGAGATTCTTGCAGTGACTAACCTAGTAAGGTAAGAATTGTTTTTTTTTTTTTTTTGTTTAAGTGACATTGATAAAATATTCTGTGATGAAACTGAATATGGCGGAAACATCACAGAGATCCTTTTTTGATTGAATAACATTTTTGAAAATAAATATATATTAGATATTATTTTAAAGAGCATTTTTAAATTCTAATTCAACCTTTTGAAATCTGACATTTTTTCAGTTTTGGTGTGCCTTTATAGTTTAGTACTTAGCCATGGTAACTGAGAAATTTAAGCTCCTAAACCTTTATATCCAGTGCCAGAATTTCTGTTTTTGTCAATTTTCATTGCTTGAAAGAGAAGAGATGACAAGTATATCACACATTTTAATCTTGATATCAAATGCAGAAGCATTTTCCATCTGAAAAATCTTGTAATTATTTTCCTTTCATGCATTTCACACATTTGTTTTACTGCAATAAAAAAGTAGGTTACAATTTAGTTTTTAGAATATGTTTTAATTTTTCAAAATGGCATTTTGTGTTTTGAAAAGATTTTTTTTCCTTCCACAAGTGCCTATCAAAATAATGACATCACAGAGTTTGAGAAAATATTGAAAACGAATCACAGTAATATAATGGAGGATCCCTTCATAAGGGAGCACATCGAGGGTAAGTTTACGCAGCCTTTCACATTTAATTTGTGCATTTCTGTTTATGTCTGGAATTGAGGAGACTGGGGTTTGATGTTGAAATGTAACATTTTTAAATGATGACTGTCTTTCAGAGCTCTTACGCAACATCAGAACGCAAGTGCTAATAAAATTAATAAAGCCTTACACAAGAATACACATCCCTTTTATTTCAAAGGTAAGTTAACCAAGTTTCCAGCTTTGTTTGCTTGTATGATCCATTGTTTTTCTTCCCTTCTCATGATTTGTCTTTTAACCCAGGAGCTGAACATTGATGTTGCCGATGTAGAAAGTTTGCTTGTTCAGTGTATATTAGACAAGTAAGTTCCCCGCCACTGTCTGTTGAGCCAGAACCTTTGTGCATCTTTGCTTGACATTATGATAGAGCAAATAGACTCTTCAGCTTTGTAGGATTTAGCTCTTCAGTTGCATGTTTCTTCTTAGGATGAATTAGAATAATGTGGGACAGTGATTCTGCTCTTATCACTTTTATTCCAAGTTCTGCCTTTTTACATTTTTTTTTAAACACGTGTTATGTTCTGTTGTAGCACGATCCATGGACGCATCGACCAAGTCAACCAGCTACTGGAATTGGATCATCAGAAAAGGGGAGGTGCACGATATTCAGCATTAGACAAATGGACGAATCAGCTTAACTCCCTCAACCAGGCCATTGTTAGCAAGCTGGCCTAAGCGACAGTGGCTGAGAACGGGTCAGAGTGGCAAGGCGCCAATACCAAGCTGCAGACACTGGAAAGAGCGGGTTTGCTGTCTGCTGGCATCGTCCTGCTAAGTGGAGCTTGACAGCAATTTCTCTAATCAGCTCGTTTATATTGGCGACTGTGACTTTTCAAGACAGACAGCTTTAATGCTCATCAGAAAACCAAAACTCATTGGGATTGATGTTGTTTTGATATCAAGTCCTTTTAATTTATAATATTTAGTATAACACTTTAGGCCAGTGTTTCCCAATCCAGTCCTCGCAGTCCCACAGACAGTCCATGTTTTTATTGGGAGCTGGGAGCGAGCAAAAATGTGGACCAACTGTAGGTCCCTGAGGACTGGATTGGGAAACACTGCCTTAGGCTATGAAATGACTGACAGTCGAAATGTAAACCTGTTCTGAGCACTTATTTCCATGCATGAACCAGCTTAGTGGCTGTTCTCTGCAAAATGTCAGATGTCTAAGGGTTTCATGCCTGAGAATGTGGCTGTACTTAACAGGATGCTTGATGTTGTGATTACCTGGCAAACAGAGATTTCATACTACAAAATAAAGTCGGTGTGGTTTTTACATGTATATTTCATGGAGGGAAAAATGCAAGTTGCTAGTTTCTAACTCTTAGTGTGACCTTCCTAAACTGTGCCAGAGATGATTCATGTGAGAAGTTGACTGGTTATTTTTGGCCAGAGTGAGAAATGACCCCTGAGCGCAGCAACGCTAGTCCAGAATTAATTCTGTGTATCCATATGAATGACAACCCTACAACTGAAAAAAATATAAAGCAGATGCAGTCTGGGTGACTGCACTATCTCTTGGACAACTTATACTTTCAACTGATGGTTTTTAGGCTTTTTATTGAACAGTTTTAAGATAAGCTGCCTGCAACAGACAGGAAGACTATTTCTCCAGTAGAGAACTTACAGCTATGATGTTGTATTGGCATGCAATGAAGTATGGGTGTACTGTGTGATTAAATCCTGAAGGATGGTGTTGTTTATTACCACCTTTACCTGCCAGTGTCAAGGAGCGCTGGAGGCTGGGGGGGGGGGGTGTTGTGCAGGTCAAACACTTAATGACAGATGACTCAACAGTTGTGAAAGAAATGTACCTGTGGATGCCAATAGCACATTGTATGTAAGTATTTGCTTATTACCTTTCATATATGTTGGCAAGTTCTTATTTATTAATTGTCTCACCAGGTGAGTTTTGAATTAGGTAATTGACATTGTGTAACCTAGTTAGGTACTGCCATTTTAGTCTCTGACAACACAGTTGTCCTTACATCAAATATGTAGGAAGAGTTTAATACTAGGGGACAATCATTGAAACATTTTATTGAAGCCAAATTAAATATTGCAGTGTACATGTCCCCCATCTTCTTACACCCCAGGATTGCATTTTTCAGACTAAAATATTTTATGAATACATTTTTCGATCTTCATATATTTATGAATGATACTTCCATTTGGAATTTGTAGTTGCGTGCATTTGTTTCTACAATGAAAACGTGTTTCCCAACTGCATGTTAAGTAATGGGTAACATTAGCATAGGGCCCAAAGCAGGGGACACCCTGGGTGGGATGCCTGTCATTGCAGAGCACATAAATACCCTTGATGCAATACAAAATGAACACAAAAGATGGATAAAGATGTGGTTTTAGATGTGGTAATGACAGTAAAACGGAGTCTAAACGTTTTCCAGTTATCTACAGCAGTGGCAGCGCCAGGATCAGTCTAGTGCGGCAGGAAAGCACCCAGTCGTTTTCTGGCGTGTTTTGTGGTAGTGATTTTTGAACGGAAGAGATGGACAGAATTTCTCATCGCCGTTGAACCCTAGAACCACCCCTGACCTACCATGGTTAAATTTGGGACTAATGTGAAGAAATACAACTGGTATGTGATGTTGAGAGGAACAGACCCCACAGTAGACCGCATTATCTTCTGTTCAGCGAATTTTAACCACTTTTCGCCGATTCCTCTTTTGGCTCGAGCTGAGAACCCAGGCGATGGCTCAACGAATTGAAATTCAGCGCTCTATTCAGCAACGCTGGGACGGTTCCGGCTTTTTGGGCCAGTGGGGCTTCCGTTACGACTTACACACTCTATTTTTTTTGACCATAGAAACGCGAGCGGCGCAGGAAGCCGAATAGTTGTTGCGACTGCAGGGAAAAGGACAGCTGGGTGTGTTTTCGCACGGGCGGCGGAGCGCCGACCATGACTGAAACAACGACGTCCCCTTGACATTCGCGGTCTGTCTGTTAGTCAGTCGGTGTCGCGGCGCCACCGGGATCATGGACTGTAGCGACATTAAGGTAAACGGGCTTTTTTAAGGTGTTAACTGGTTTTGTGTTCGCTCCGCCAAACTGCCTGCTTAGCTAGGCCGTCAAAATGCACGGTCGAGTCGGGACGTTAAATTCGAGAGTAATGCCGGTGTCTTGTCACCTAGCATAGGAACTAGCTAACTCCTCAGAATTACCGGAAAGTCATTATAAAATGTTCTTTTCCAACGAACTTTCTCGAAACGTTAGCAGTACTGCTAACTAATTGTTCCTGTAGTCGTTCGCCTGACACTCAGTGCTATGAAAAGATAACTGTGGTTGTATACGTGTGATCTTTAAATTGCCCTTTTCCAACCTCAAAGAAAACTTATCTTCCCATTTGCAGTGGTGTCTGATTCTAAGCCTAACCTCCACCTTAACCCTAACCGCACCTGTCACCCCTTTACTCTCCTTTGGACGTTAAGCCTTGAGGCGATTTAATGCAGCTTTAACTTTATCATCCGGATTGACGACGTGAATTCTAAGTATGAATTTGTCAATCTAACACACATGTCCTATAAGAGCCACCTGTTGTCAAAGTCGCCGTACATCGTATATTCCACTGATTTTTAAAATTTATTTTCAAACATGATCGTTTTACATTTTAATAGAATGCATTCCTCTGCAAACTTGTTGTTGCTATTCTTTCAGATATATGGACTAAAATTAAATTGTTGCCAGTTAAATTGCTGTTTTTTTTAGTAATGTTTTTTTCCTAAAATAAATGCCAGTAATTACATGCAAAATCGCCCATATGCTGTACCTGCGTAATTGTAGACTCCTATTGAAATTAGTTAAACATTGATTTTATCACCTCCGGAACTTTGCACTCGCTTATTAGATATTTCTACGTCGGTTTACAGCTATATATTTTCTCTCACAAACCATTTGGCTTCTTATTAGGGGTCCAAGCGGCGTAGCTTCTGGATCTTTATTGTTTCTTCATTGTTTTTCACTGAATGTCATAAAGTGAAATAATATTTAATGGCTTCTGTCGCTTATACTGGTATTTGTTTACTGGGTTGATTAGGGAAGATTCTGTAACGAAAATGTTATGCTGCTATTACAGTTGGAGTGACAGTCGTCACGGCGGAAGCGTTTGGTTATGTGCTTTTTTTGTTTTTCTTCAGCTGTGTGAAACATTAAGGGATGTCGTCTGTTTTCCAGGGGTTCTCTCTCGCAGTTTTGGAAAAAACGCACCGGTATATTTAAGCAAAAAAAAAAAAAAAGCTGAATAGCGAGCTTCGGAGGTCATATTTGTGTATTATGGGCATTTTATAGTTTATGTTTAGTCGCACATTGATGAAACTTAATAACTTGTCATAATCCCCGCATAAAGAAAACTGGTTTCCAGAAAGCTTTGTATGTGTAACTGATGGGGGAAATCTACCTTTAGTTGTTCAAGTTGTGGGATGTAATATAGTCGATTAACTTTCTGTTGCACCATTAAAATGTAATGTCAATATGTGGTAACTTTAACCTAACGCCAAATTTGTTGTGCTTCTTAAAAGGGAAAAAGGTGTTTCAATGCATTAGTCTTTTTCCATAATCAGATGTTACAAGTCTTTCTCTTGAAGTCTTTCTTTTAGAGGACAGTCAAATTGTCTGTTCAATGTGTGAGTACTGCAGCTGGAGCCGGCATTGTCTCTGCGTCCCACGGACTGTGCTGGCTCGTTCGCTTCGAACCTTGTGCTGTAAGCATAAGGGGTGGCTGCCCAGTGCATTCGTACCGGTGTCAGCACAGCTCCGGACCCCTACACATCTGGGGCTGACCTCAGTGGCAGACGTACAATTGCCTCTTTTCACTCGCATGCTGGTCTTCTTCTGCCCCCGGGGCCTAAGACAATAGTCTAATGTCGACCGAATCGAGATCAAAATAACAGGCATTTTTGTAGCTGTGGTTGCTCAGCCTTTGACCAGGGTACACCTTGGCACTCAAAAAGCATTCAAAACGCATAAAGTGTACTGTACTGTAAATGGCGTGGCCATTTATTCAGTGTTTTTTTTTACGTTAGTTCCATATATTGGTTAACTGTACTGGTAATTTATTTTAACAACGTCTCATTTGCTAGATGTCCATTTTAAATAGTGAGGAATTATGTTGCAGTGGCTTGTTTCTAGATGTCTGCATTGCTGATTCAGCTCCAGGTTCAAGAAAAAACAGTTGACCAATAGCCGTTTAGACTCACTGGCACAACACATTTCGGGGTTTTAGGAGGAAATTGGCAAAAACTCACATCATGAGGAGAACATGCATATTGCAAGGAAAAAGTCAGATTTCAGCCTGCAACTCTGGAGCCATGAGGTTTCCCACTGAGTGAACTTCCCAACACAAATCGGTTCAGAGGTCCTTTACTACATATGGATTTGTCTGAGCTGACATTTATGTAAACCCTGACTTGATGTTAGTCAGATGCCAGTTTGTCTCGTGTGTGTTATTCGCACTGAAACATGGAGGGTTTAAATGCTTCCTGTCCATTGAATGCTCTATCAACAGTCAGCAGGATATGGGGACAATTGCTGGCTGTCTCTGTGCTCACTGGCAGTTATACAGCTTATGCATTCAGTTTACTTGGCTTGTTTGTTTGCCTTTGGCTGTGAGCAGCAGGGATGGTCACCAAGGAGTAGTAATGCAGGGCTTGTTTTCCACTTTTGTCCTCTATGCCATTGACAAAGGCACGGAAAGTGATTGTTAAACACGTAATACAAGTCTTTGAGAAGCTTTACCTTCGCTGTCTTTCACTGTTCCGCTAACCCTGTCTGAGCTGTGGGTCATATCTCTACCTATCGCATTCCTTCCAAATATTAATGTCCATTGTCTTAAAGCAGTGGTTTTTGGCTATTTCATCGGTTGCTTGTGTATCTCCATCACGCACTCTGGAAAGTAATGACTCGTGACCACATGGCATCCTGTCCAACTATGCTCAAACTTCTTCAGAGTGATCCTCCTGTGGTGCTTGTTTGCCTTTCAATTCCACAAGCACAGTCCACTCTGTGTCAGTGTCTTTCTAATATTATATATGTGTGAGAATTATTATAATTAGACCCCAGTGCTTTTTTATGACTTATCACTGCACACCCCAGATGAGACGATTTGTTCTAGTTGCATAATCAGTTAATCCTACTGGAATGTCATGTCAGTGTCAATAATCACCTGAAGAATCATAGTGCCCAGAGTATAGAAACATCATTTCTGTTGCAATGTGCTTTAATATACAGAGCTGACCATGCCGTCCTTAGGTTCCTCACCTTATGTCAGGTCAGCCTAACCTCTGAGCACGTGTCTAAAGTGGAATTTCTGTATGTCAGCGAAGGTGCCACCATGGATTGCGTCTAAGAGGGAGGCATTTGAGAATCAGGTGCTGCACAGTGCAATGCCTAACATGTCGATCATTGGGGAAGCTGCAAAGTGGAGGATGGACTAGTCAGGAGCAGCTCTGCCCCAAGCTGACAGAGGATGCTTATGAATTGTTCAGGCTGACATTTTTCTCTGAACCCAGAAGCAGAAGCCAAACACTGTGACATGCTCATTTGGGGAAAGAAGCTTCTCTCACTTTTTCATGTTTGAAACCACCCTGTAACTGTTGTCAGCACTTTCCTCAAAGTGACCTGTCATAAATTTGTACCAGCTTCTTTTCATACAAGTCTATACAAAAACACTAACTGAAAATGGCCTCTGGATGTAGATACAGACTTGCTACCCGGTTTAAATTTGTGTAAATGTTTGTGTAAATATTACCTCTCCCTTCCACAAGCCATGGTTCTATCTCACCACATGCTGGCTTCTGGTGTGGAATCTTGTTTTGCATTTAATTAACAGTTGAATAGAATAACTTCGACAGACTTTCACCGTGATGACTTATGCTGGTACAGTAACTAAAGTTCTTGCTAGGATGGGTCATTCAATTTTATTACTGCACCTCTTGAATGATGTCACTGAAATGCAGTACACCACTCCAGTGTGGGTGAGGTTGGGTCTAAGTCATTCTGTGTAAATTCTCAGCAAGCAGCCTCTGCCGTACCTCACACCCTCCCTGGCCACAGACGGCTGCTGACTGTGCTGGTAGAGTGAGGGTGAGGAAGTACTTTATCTGATGTTTCCATGACGGGTGTCTTTCATTGTCGCAATTAATGCCGAGAATGAAAACCATTCTCAGAAGTGGTTAGCAATCCAGCCATTTGTCATTTTCACCCAAAGCAATGCTGCAGGTATGAAGGTGAGAATGAGGAAGATCCCCAGGAACGCTGATGGCACCATCACCCCATCACTTTCTCATAAGTGTCTGATTTCCCTGAACTTTACCACCTTAACTAGACAAAGAGACGTCTGTGTCAGAAGCCTCCTGGTGTAAAATCCCCTGTTATTGCACAAATAGTGATTGAAACAGTGTGATTATTTTTTTTCCCCCTCCATATTTTCTCTAAACATTGAATATGCTGATACACTGGCATAATTTGAGAAGATCAACTGTAGTTTCAGAAGTCGGTTTCATTGCTTTAGGAGATGGCATACTTGTCATGTACCGGTAATGCCAGTTTCCGTAAATATTTGTTGTAGACATGGCAGTCTCTGAAATAGGAGGTTAGTAGGTTGTTTTTCGGTGCGGGTGTTTGAATCTTTGAATCGCGGCTGACCTCCTTCGTTCGGACAGGATGTGAAGCTCTCGGCAGAGGTGGAGCCCTTCATCCCGCAGAAGAAAGGCCCCGAGGGCCCCGCCCTGGTGGGGATCGGTCTGCCTGTGGAAGCGGCGGTGGGCCCGGGCAGTGGGCCCGAAGCCACGCCCATTCCCAGCTATCTCATCACCTGCTACCCATTTGTCCAGGAGAGCCAGCCTAACAGGTACCCATCCTCTGCCTGGGTATGAGAAATGGCATGCTTTGGCTCAGTCTGGAGGGGTCTGGTTGAAGGGGGTGTGTCCAAGCCTCTCTTTACCCTTCTCTGTAATATCATGCTTCTACTGTGTTTTTATAGTGCCCGTTCATCACTTTATTTTAAATTCGCTTCTTCTTTTTTAATATGAGACATTGTCGAGTAAGTCGACAGGCCAGGGAGATGTTTTCCGTCATGAAGGTTAAAAGCAGTCGCACGGCTTCAGTGGAAGTCGTGGAGAGTGCGAGCGCGTGCTGACGTCCTGCGCATGGTGGCGTCCCTCGCGGCTCGCTGCATTCCCAGGCCCTCCCGCCCCTCATTTCCTTCCTTCCCGGTTTCTCAATGCAAGGAAACGCTGGCTGCAACGGAATAAAACTCCAAAAAAAGCGCAAGCCTCATCCCAAAGGAAGTAGTAAGATCACTGTTCACTGTTGTAGCTCAGTATTCTTCCCTTTCGTTCGTTTTCCTCATTGCTGCATGGAAGTGGTATCATGGTAAAATCGACGCGATGGGCCTGTGGCTATAGTCACGTACCGTTCTAAGACATTTCCTCCAAGGCAGTGCTTTCGCTTGGGAAATTGCCATCT
>JAODJW010000007.1:7533979-7571249 GCA_026777045.1 Hyperopisus bebe
ACTCTCACACGGACAAGGCAGGGTAATCCTGCAGGGCACTCTCTGTACACACACTCTCACACGGACAAGGCAGGGTAATCCTGCAGGGCACTCTCTGTACACACACTCTCACACGGACAAGGCAGGGTAATCCTGCAGGGCACTCTCTGTACACACACTCTCACACGGACAAGGCAGGGTACGCCAAGTGGGGCACTATCTGCGCACAGGCCATGGGTCCCAGGAACTGGTTTATGTGGTCAATCCCTATAATTACTGCAGGTGTCCCAATTCTTTTGTCCATATAGTGTATGTATACAGTGCCTGTGATATTTGTATTATAAAAATGTATGTTTTGTTGTTTGCCCTTTAGCCTCCAAATAAAGAACTTTCCGCCATTTTGGGCAAGAGCAACCTGCAGTTTTCCGGAACAAACATCAGACTAAGCATCTCCACAGAGAGTATGAGTTTAACCACTCTGGACTCACAGCAGGTAACGCTGGTTCTTTCAGCTGAAACCCCACAGCCAAAACGTGCATGTGCGACATCATTATCGGCATGGTAATAAGAGATGGAAACAATGGTCAGTTTTGTGATGCCAGCTTTGGACAGTAGCAGGCGTCTGTGTTTACAGGCGAGCTGCTGCGACTGATGGTTTATGGTTTGTCGCTGCCACCCCGCAGTGCTGTGATGTTCATGTTGCCACGACGATCTCCCGTCATGGCTTCCTGGCTAATGTCTGTTCATTTCCTCTCCAGACTATTGCCCATCACCACATGCAGTCCATCTCTTTTGCTTCTGGAGGGGATCCTGTACGTTGCCCTACATCGTTGAGTATGACATTATGGGCGTATGATGTGGGGATGGAGTGCATGTGTAAGGTGTGGGGTATGTTACAGGGTGCATGGAGATACTGGTTGTGCAGATGGAAAAGGCTGTTTCACACATGATGTGAGCGCACAGCCAGAGGTCGTCCTTTTCATCATCCTCTTATCGGCGTGACGGCGGGTCTTCCTGTTTCCCGCTGTGGGCCACACGGAGCGGCGCCGGCCTCATTTTCCTGTGGCGTCGCCAGTTTCTCTCTTTTATGGCCGAGTGTGACGAAACAAGCCAGCGAAATTTATAAACGCTGATTATCCTGAGTAGCACGGTGTAGACGAGGGAAGGGGAGGGGCCGACTGTGGACGGGGTGATTTCATTAACGTGGCGTTCTCGCCGCCCCCAAGCATCACCCACTTCCTGATTCTGCTCCCGTATTAATCATCGTCCCAGCAGTGTACGTGGCACGCACCGTGTCATTAAATTACTGCTAATTACTTCTCTGCCAGTGGTAGCAAATGGGGAGGTTGGCTTCCTGTTGACTCATGGAGAACATCCCGCACCCCGCCACCGGGGGAGCCGTCTCGCGCGTGCGCACACTACCCGAAAGGTCATGTTGGGCCGCCAGTGTGAACCCAGGTAGTCCTGGGCTCTGGGACTGATGTCCGTGGGAGGTAGCCTCGCTCTCACATGGCTCACCTGAGATGAGACGGACTGGCTGCTCATTCCTCTTCCAAACAGGTGTCCTAAATCCTGCTTTGTCTAAAGGCTTTGCACTCTCCATCGTTTGGGGTGGGTACATTTTCAGCATGGTACATTCTCTGATTCTAGGTCTCCTCTTGCTTCCATCATGTTTTACAGGAAATAACAAATTACGTTGCTTACGTCGCCAAAGACCCAGTAAATCAGCGGGGTGAGTACAATTTGTACGGTATTGCTAGGTGCTGTGCGCCTATAGAATTTCCATTTTTTTTGTTTTACAGATCAGCTCTGGTGAGTTGGTGGTGTTGATTTGCTGCAGGTGTATTTACGTTAGCATGACTACGTGTCCGTGTGCTGTTTTCCAGCGTGCCACATCCTGGAGTGCCCAGAGGGACTCGCTCAGGAGGTTATAAATGCCATTGGACAGGCATTCGAGCTGCGATTCCGGCAGTTTTTGAATAATCCCTCCTGCCTTATTACAGCCACTCAAAGGTCAGTATCTTGCATTTTTATCAGTGCACCCCCACCCCTCCCCAAAATGAAAACCCTTTCAAAAGCCATCCTTATCAGTCCTGCACATCTTGCAACAAAACTGGGTGAACCTGTCTAGAATAAAGAATGAACTGATCTGACTGCCCTAACATCACGGAAGGGTCAGCGTTCGGTGAATAGACCTCTTTATCTGCAGGGCATATGTTTCAAAACCCCCAGCAGAAGCCAGAAACCCGATATATACATTATAGGGCAGCGTGTGTCTCAGTGGGCTAAGCCTGTGTGCCTGTAATCACAAGGTCACCAGTTCAAACCCAGCCTCAGCACGACTGCGGCTCCTTGAACAAGGCCCTTAACCCCCAGCTCCCTGGGCGCTGCTATGGGTGGCTGCCCTTCACAGACAACTTACTCCACAAAGCGCAAGTTGAGGGAGGTGTAAAGACAATTTCCCCACAGGGATTAATAAAGTATCAATTATTATTATTATGCTTTTTCCTACACATACCTACAGTATGAGAAAGTTTAATGTATAAATTACGCACAATAGGAGATTAACAACATTAACAAATAATAAAATAGATCAATTATAACAATATAGTGTATTAAAAGTTCTGTGAGTGTGGTCTTTCTTTAGTGGGTGGGTCATGTATACAGCGTGGATACGTTGGACAAAAGGACAATTCTCATCCCTGGCGGGACATTGCAAGATTTCTCACGCTACTTAGAATGGCACGCGATTTGAAATTTATGAATAATTTCTGAAATTTTCCATTTAATATTTTCAGAAGGCAGTTGACCGCAGGTAACTGAAACTGCAGATAAGGAGGGACCACTGTACAACCTCTTGAATAGAAACGGCTGCTGTGACGTGGGGAATGGGCATAATTCCTGTCTAGGATAGATGCACATCTGGCCCACATTAAAAAATCTGTGTAGGCCATGACCCGACGACCAAGCCAACCGCTTGCTTACTGATGTGGTGAATTAGGAGGAAGAGACAGATCTTTGAGTCATTAACTGATCTTTCCAGCGTGTCTCAGGTTTCAAGTGCATATCTTTGAACTTAACTCATCTGAAACTCCGTTCCTCATTGAAGAAGAATTGTATCGAGCCTTAATAAAGTGAATGTGAAATTATTCACCTGTGTTGTCATCTTCACTTATATTGTACTGCAGAACTTTCTCCTACTTTTTCCCAGTTCACCACAATGGCCGATCAGCCTGGTGATGCCCCTTTTGTTTGCCACACTCTGAGCTGTTTCAGGCTCCTCATAGAGACGTTTCGCGGCATGCTTTCCAATTACTCCATCGTCATACGAATAGCAGTAACTGGAAGTTAGTCTACAGTGTATTCACTGAGCTCGTCCAGTTCGTAGACCCGAGAAAGAGTCAGAATTCATTGCCAACCTCTTGTTCCTTTGGCCGCATTCTGGGCAGGACGCTGGACACTGATGGCAACAGCTGGCTTCAGGAGGGCAGCGAGATGCACGAGTATTACAACGAGATTCCCGGCAAGCAGCCGCCTCCCGGTGGCCTCTTAGACATGCGGGTAAAAGCGGAAATACTCCAGGCGTCCCTCAGTGGAGGTCAGGGGGAGGAAGAGATGCTCCGATGGGTGAGCCCCTACCTCCGTTAATCCACACATAATCTGTCCCATAATGCACAGCTTCCTTGGACGACTCACTGCTGCTACTTATACTTGCTCTCTTCCAGATTGGCTGCCCGCAGCACCCCGGCACGTACGAGAACTGCGCTCTGACCGAAAGACATCCACCTCCCTCTGCAGGTGAGCGGGCGAGAGCCAGGGGCTGGCGCGTCATTGTCGTCGCTGAGCGGGTAGGGAGGCAAAAACAAAGTGCCCTGCGGGCTGCCACTTCTGTCTCCGCGTGTTGCTTTTAGACCAGACTGGTGCCCCAGTGCGTCTTGCCCACATAATTAAATTATTCCATAAGCACTGACTACGCCGACTGTTTTCCTAACAGGACAGCCACTGTTTCACAAGTTGATTTAATAAATTAGGTGCCTATTAAAGGCAGAGAACATGTGATGTGCACTTTTATTGTAACATCCTTTTTTAAAAGATGGATTACAAATGAAATCTAATCAATTTTTCATTCATGTGCCTCTGATCTTTTTTAAGCAATAAGCCTCTTCAGGCTATTGGGTGCCCAGCAACTTCACTGGACATTGATATTTGATACACAAAGGATATATAGTCACCAAGAGTGAAGAAGGCCGTCAGACATGGCAGTGGCTTCCAGAAAGAAAAACAGATACTTCCGTAAAGGACTGACTGGGGAATATTATCAGAGCACTTACCAGGATATTGTATTTCTTCCTTAATTTCAAATCAATAAGTTAACCTTATGAAAAATGAGGTCAGGTAACCTAAGAGTTCACCTTTCGTACGTATGTCATATACGGAGCGAATCTTGGCGCCTGTTCTTCCAGAGAGCACTGAGCAAACGTACAGCTCACTGGAAGAGGATAACGGCCCGCCAGGTGTCCTGCAGGAGATCCAGGAGCACCTTCAGCATGAGGCCTGGTATCACGGACGGATGAGCAGGCGTGACGCGGAGAGACTGCTGACGGACAGCGGGGATTTCCTGGTCCGTGAGAGCAGCTCCTCTCCTGGGCAGTATGTGTTGAGTGGCCTGCAGGGGGCGACGGCGAAGCACCTGCTACTGGTGGACCCTGAAGGAATGGTAAGCCAAGGAGGCCGTATTCATCTGCGGTGCCATCTAGAGCACGAGTCTCTGTTTATTTATAAACTGACTGCATATATCAGCAAGGTACATTGATGATATTTCACTGTCAATGAGCTCTACTTGAGGAACCATTCACCATTCCTGAAGATGTAATTCGTGTGATATTTTCTTTTTCAAAGGTGCGAACAAAGGATCACATTTTTAGGAGTGTGGGGCACCTTATTCGCTATCATATGGACAACCAAAGACCAATAGTGTCGTGTGGCAGCGAGCTGTGCCTGAAACAGCCTGTACTTCAAAAGCAGCAGTGATCACACTGCGTTGTTGCTCACAGCCCAGAGTTTTCTGGAATTTTCCACGCAGAGAACGACCTGCTCCAATATGTCCCGATACCTGCATGATCATCATTCTAGAGCTTTGGGCCATGGCTTACTAACCATCAGTCTATTGGGACGAAAAGTATTTGTCAAAAAAAGTAACCTGCATTTTGTACCAGCATATCAAAGCACAACTTTTAAGCTGCAAAGCAAATGAGTGACTTTTGTCTCTGTGTTTGTGAACTGTTTTTTTTTTAAACTGTGCCTTGATTAGTTAAAAGAGAGGTTTCTAACCACATTTTGTTAAGAATTGTATAGTGCATTTTGTAGTCTGATGATTCAAGTCACTTTATTTGCCTGATTTATATAGTTCTATATAAGAGAATGATAAGCCTTGATTCGCATAGTGTATTAATGAGGGCACTTAAAAACTATGTTTTTTAAATATTCACTATAGATATATTGATGATAAATACGCATAAAAATTACAGGCAGCTTGTACTATCTTGTCCGCAGTTTAAGAGGAAAACGAGAACACTAATTTACGAAATATGCAAGACATCTAGGGTTTACTTCCTGACATAAAATTAACGGAGTATCCTTCGCCATGCATTAGCGTTGTCCGAATCGATCCACTCTCACTTTTAAAGCGAAATGCTTTCAGACAGGGCATGCATGCAAAGCAATGTCAGATACATCTTTTAATACAATGAACTGCACATATCTTGTGGTGGGGTCTTTTCTGTCCTGTCCTGAAATATGTGGTAATTAAATAAGTTCATCACCAGCTACGTTCAAGTGTCGGTTTTTGAAAAATAAAACACACATGTTGCACGTGCAAGATGTTTGAAATAATGACATGTATTACCATAGCTTTAATCTAGTATTACAGGTATACATAATATAATATTTTATATGCAATCTTGTGTATGATATATGTAATTTGAAAAGCTTATGTGGTACTGTTTCCTGTATGGCTTGCCCACTTAATAAAAAAGAATTGGTCACCTTAAACTTTTAAGCACTGGGTTGCACTGCACCAGCTGATATAATTGCATTATCTGGGTCGTTTAGCCTTCAAGCAGGACTAGTTGATTAGGTGAGTAATCAGAGTACCGTTAAGGTACCAGTATTAAAGATTTTCTTTTTCAAGTATTTATGTTATTTTTCAAGGGGCACTGGCTATTCGGCAGGTTAACTGACCAGCTATACCAAATGCGAACCTCGTTATTCGATGTTTGGAAGGATGTCGGCCCTCCAAAACGGAACCATAGTAAGTTATAATTCAAAATGAATTTATTATAATAAATATAATTGACTTAAGTATCATGTCACTAACTGAAATATATAACTGCAATCAAAACCACTAAATACCAATTAAATCGCAAAATGTGTTTTTGAAGCAAAATACTAGCGTTGAAAACGCCCACGCACGGCAGTAAACGGACATGCGCAAACCAAGCAGTCGAATCGCGCAGACGAAGATGATCTCAGGCCAACAGGTGAACGGACTGTGAGATCCATCTATGATCACAAGGTGGCGCCATTGTACGCATTTAGAGCATTAGCCTTTGGAGATGGACTCAGGCAGCCGTTTTCAGGAAATTCACTCAGACTCGTGAGCCAACTCTGTGGTGCCATTTTGTAGAATGTGTTCTTCATATTGCTTCAAACAAACTTACATTTATGTGCTGTTTATATACTTCGCTAAATTTATATAGCCTCAGTCGTTTTTCTTTTCTTTTAATATTGTGGTACATTGTGTTTTTATTGGTGTGCTAGAATATACGGTTTATGGGTAGAATAGAAAATTAGTATTTGAATTTTGCTATTCTTGTCAGAGCCCTGACCTCAACCCATCAAACACCTTTGGGGCGAGCTAGAACGGAGATTGTGAGCCAGGCCTTCGCATCCAACATCTGTGCCTGACTTCACAAATGCTCTTCTGGAACAATGGGCAAAAATTCCCACAGACACACTCCAAAATCTTGTGGAAAGCCTTTCCAGAACATTGGCAGTTGCTATAGCTGCAAAGGGGGACCAGCTCCATATTGATGCCTATGGATTTAGAATGTGATGTAATAAAAGTTCCTGTGGGTGTAATGGCCAGGTGTCCCAATACATTTGTCCATATAGTGTATCTAGAACTGAAAGTGTTGGGCCCAAGATTGCCCATTGTCATAGTTTCTACTGTAGCTCTGGCCCAACGGCCCACATTGTGGCAGAACTAGGGGAGAGTTTAACTGCAGTGCTGTCAGCCCTTTAGGTGCAGGACTTCCTAGGATAAAGTGAGATCAGAGTGCTGCTTTATGGTGTGTCTCTCCGTCAGGTGTAAAGCCATAGCTGCATCTGGATGGGTGAGAGTGGCTTCCAAATAGAGCTTAGCAATGCCGCTAATCTCCTTTTGCTGCACTGTTGCCATGTCACCACCTTGAATACCATAAACTGCGGCTTTTTTTAAGGGATTATTTTCACCTTCCATCCTTTCCAGCTCCGCTTGGTGCTCTCGCATCTGGAGGAGCAGTTTGAAACGAATTGCTTTTTCACGTGTCAGGCCAGTCATCGAACTGGCACCGGCTGACTGAAAGCGAGGCGATCTGATTTTCCAGATTCCTTCCATTAGGTTTGACACAATTGGCGTGTCAGGCCATCCCTGGAAATTAAATGGGTCAGACCTGTGCTTTTCTGGGGTGCCTTGTGGAAATGAATAGGTTGGGATTTTAGAGGCTCGCGTAAATGATGACATGGATCTTACATTTGAGAAAAAAAAAAGAGAAGAAAGTCATTTTACTCTTCGTCATCCAAGACTTTACCGCAGCTCATTTTCAGATGTTGAAAAAAAGGTTTTTGGTAAAGTTATATGCAAGTATGTTTTTATTTAACGAGCAGATAGGCCTATAGGAAATATCCTTTACCTTACCTTTGGTTGTCTCCTCAAAATAAAAGTCTGCTTTCAGAAACATTATCTTCTTTATAAAGCCATGTACAATTTACGGCACTCCAGCAGTCCCTTGAAAGAATTCATATATGGTTTTTATGTGGAGAGAATTTTAAAGCATGGTTTTAATTAAGGCTAAGATTTTAATTTCTCACATGATGCAAGTTTAAGTACAGAAGTGTGTTGGTACAAAATATGTATCAATCAATTCTTCAAATAGAAAATCTCACGTATTTAATTCATTATACAAGCTGGAAATTCACCTACAGTGTGGGACACCTCTGCAGTCTAATGTGTTTTGTGTTAAACAGGTATTTAAGAAGAGGGCATTTCTCTAGCATCCACTTTAAAATCCTAAAATCTTTTTCAGTCTTCAGAGGTTAATGGTGCTCTGGTTCAGAGAGCTTATGTTGACGTGTTATATAAATTCCGGAAGATGGTTGTCACCTGTAAAAACTTTGAATCTTGTGTAAATCTCTGATGCTTGTGGAGCTGAAAAAATATTGTATGCAAATTACCTGCTTCTATTATAAAGGTGATGGCTTTGTCTTACTAACAAAGTTCGTTTGTGCTTTTGTTATAAGTTTATGAGAATATGCAGATGGTCAGTCATGTGTGAAGCTCTTTTGCGCTGATAAACGGTAATGCTTCTGCTCCAGTTAACAGGAATAGGAAAACTGGATTCTTTGCAATCGAACAGTCTCAAACCAAAACATGAAGTGACTGGTGGGAATGTATGTGATTGGCATATGTGGAAAGTTCAGGTCGAGGAAGTACAAATCCAGACCAAGGTTGTGTTTCAACCGACCAGTTGATTGTATAGAGTCACACTCACAGAGTACTCAACTGGATGGGTGAAACGAAACCCCGATCTGGATTTCTACCTCTTTCAATTGGTCCTGATAGACTCTGTGGTCAGGTATGAGACCACAGTGAGCAGCCGTCAGCCCCTGTGTTACTGGGCAGGGCAGTTGTTGGTGCTTTGGAAGGTACCCTGCCTAGTGCTGCTAGGTGCAACTCTGTGTTTCTGGACCAGATGGGGATTCTTGCCTGTGTGACTGGTACTAGGCAGCCTGATGGCCACAGGGTCACAATCAGAACCAGCTCTGGTGCTGCACGACTAATAAATCCTTATCCATTCTCCATGAAGAAGTTTCAGCTGAGAAATGACGTTACAATTTCTTACACTGTCAGATTTGGTAGATGTTTGGTATTCTGTGAGGTTCATTGGCCAATGCTGACTTTCTTCAAAAAGAGGGATAGAACGTGTGACCTTGTGACACTGTGGATGTGACTTACGGACTGTAATACCGTGGGTGCAGCCTTTAGACTGCCACCCTACACACACTGACGTGGGGATCTGACTCATTGATGGATTTTGGCTTTGACCTTAATTACAGTTAATTACAGTTTACATCTTGCTTTTAGCAAGCAAGTCCCCTCTTTTCTGTGTTCAGTAATGTGACATCGCCCTGGGGGGGGGGGGGGGGGCAGCCAGTTGACTTTGGGCCCTCAGAGGTTTTTTTTCTCCTTACTTGGGAGCTTTTGGTTCTTCTTCTCCGTTGTCTTTTGGCTTTCTTTTTTTCTTTCATGTCTTTCCTTTTCCCTGTTTCTGTATTATTCTTTTAGTCTTAATGGTGTTAAAGTACCACAACACACCCATGTAAAGTGCCTTGGGGTAACTCTTGACTGTCTAGTGATGGTCACTGAGTTTATTTTGTGAGACACAGCTCTGCAGAATGCTCTCCATGCCGGAGCTCTTGATAGGGCTGTAGGCATTCAAAAAACATCACACCAAAAAAAAAATCTGGCATGTTTTACCTATATAGATTTTTTTTATGGGATGTGAGTGACTGCCTTTGTGGAAAGTGACACACAGCATTAATCTTAGCAAGCCACAATCGGTACTGTATATTGTCATTGTAGATTTTATTTACTGGCTTGTTTAGCACTGCATTATGAAGACCTTCTTACTTTACATGCCTAATACTCTTACTACATTGTTTCAGGGATTCCTCGTTTCACGTCTTTCTGATGCACACCGCTATATGTAATTACTGAGATTATCGCTCTATATTCTGACTCTTCTGTTATTTTTAATTGTTGTTTTAATGGTTGGTGTGGTGGTGCAGTGGTTTGCACTGTTGCCTCGCACCTGTAGGACTTGGGTTTGAGTCCCTGCCAGGGCTCCATGTATGTGCAGTTTACATCTTCTCCCCATGTCATCGTGGGGTTTCCTCTGGGTGCTCTGCCCCCCCCCCCCCCAAAGTTCAAAAACAAGCTGAGGTTGACTGGAGTTGCCATATTGCTTGTAGGTGTGAATGGTGTGTGACTGTGCCCTGTGATGGGTTGGTGTCCCACCCTGGGTTCCCTCCCTTGCATCCATAGCTCTTAGTATGGACTCTGGACCCCCTATGACCCTGAATAGGACAAATGGCTGCAGGAAATGGATGGATTGTGATTTTAATCTTTAATCTTTCTTTGCTTGTATTAGGTCTGTCCTTTTTGAGCACAATCCAGGGAGCAGATGGAAGAAGCATTTCACCACATGTATGTTTATTTGTGTATGTGAGGATAAAATTTGAAACTTGCAACTTGAACTTGAATAAAAGGGGAGATCAATCAATGGAAAAACAATGAGGCTGTGTAAGGAGACAGGGGGCAGGTGCAGAATGGGTGGCTGGCAACTGGTCGGCTGTGGACTTGCATCAACTGCTAGCCTGTGCCTACAGATGATACAGAAAATAAAACCCAGCTGACTCCTATTAGGCTGATCACCTTGGCTAGCTTTTGATAGGGTTGGCTGGCCCAGTTTGAGAGTGATGAATTAGTTTGAGGCACGTGCCCATGGACGTGGTTGGTAGGGACTTTTAAGGGGCCTATATCACGGTTTAAGGTACCTTAAGATTTAAGGTAGTCTGGGCTGCACCTAAACAAACAAAGTTAAACTGAGGTACCTTAAATCTGGCAAGTTATCTGGATAAGCACAAAATCTGGCTTTCTGATACAGACCCCAGCTTTGTAGACCTCAATGTTTCTTTTCCTTTTCCTGTTGGTTCTTGGTTGGGGTGAAACCTCTCGCCCTCTGCCTCCATTCTGTCCTCTACCCAAAAACTGCCAATGATTAATGGACTTTGAATCCTCTGTTAGCTATTATTAATATTTTTATTATTACCATGAGGCAGTGATTCCAACTGTTTTCCGTGATGAATCAATAGTTGTTATAACAGTGTTATTAATGCAGGGCGCATTGTACAAAAATCGTGATGAATATTCCAAAATGGTGACACATCTCGACTATTTGTTCGTAAAAGCGAATAAATGATCTGTGCTGGGGTCATTTTATGGGGGACACACTGCAGAATTATCACACATCAGCCATAAATCGTAGTGAGAGTGGGAACAGCTGTTTTTGAGCTCAAAAAAGCATCTTTCTGTATTTTTTTTTGGGGGGGGGGCTGGTCCTGCTCTTATGGTATGTAGACAGATGCGACTTGAAGAGGGCAGGAGGACGCCACTGCTATTCCTGTCGGGACGAGCGTGCTGACGTGGAATCAGGATCCCAAATTGGCCTCCGCACAGCGTGTGGAAGGAGAGCAGCGTCACACATTCTACAGACGCACCATCTTATCTTCCGTCTTTGGGATTTTAGTTCTGGGACATTCTTAAGGAAAACAAAACATATTTTCATTGAAGCCCTTTGTTTGAAATGCTTTTACGGAACTGATCGGGGCACTCTCATCTGCTTGTGTTACAATAATAAGGAGGTTTCTTCTTCTGATGCTCTGATATTAGCAGTTATTGTCATGTTTAGCACTGCTGTGCAGATAGTCTTTGGAGAGTGCTGAGTTTCGGGTGCATAGCCCCTCCCATGGTTTGAGAAACACCACCTTCTGGAGATCTGATGTAGCAAATTCCCTGACACAGCTCAAGAAAGAATGCAGGAGCCAGTGGTTTGATGGATTGCATGTTAAGTGCAGCTAATGGGCTGAATTAGTGTGTCTGGTTGTTATGTATATTTAGTGCATTACGGTGTTACAGTTGACTTTTGTGTAAAGTTCATTCTGTACTACAATTCCAGGTTATTTAATTGGCTTAAGCAAGCTAGCGCTGCTTGGAAATTCTGTTTTTTCTCATCTTCTTCCAATGTAGTTGTTTCCTACTAATATTTATCGGACTCTGCTGTTCACAATGAACACCTATGATACATGTAGTCAACCACAAATATAGAAGATGTGACCCCCCAATCCTGCCTGGATGATGTCACTCTCTGTACAGTAGTTTCACTACAGTACCCCAGCACTGGCAGCAGTAGGGGTGATTAATCTTATGCAGAGGTGAATAAATCAGGTCCAGAGAACAAAAGTCCAGACCAAGATTTTGTGTCAACCAACCAGCTGAGTACTCTGTGACTGTGACTCCTTATGCTCAACTGGTTGGTTGAAACAAAATCTTGGTCTGGATTTTTGCTCTCTGAAGCTGAACTGCCCACTTCTGATCATATGGGTCGCATGAAGGTCTCTCAGAGGTATTTTTGGAGCCCCCACCATCATACATGTCTAATTAAGGCTGTAATCGAAGTGGAGGGAGAGGTTGGTTTAATTGGTGCGTAACAAACATGGGTGGAATCTCATTTAATTAACACATAAGGAAAGCAAGATGTCTATACCCCAAAAGCAAACATCCAACTCCATCTACGATAACCAATCAAGATGGTGGTCATGTGGACACATGGAGCATTTCTCAGTATTTGTGGTGCAATGAACCATGGGATTGTTCTCGTTTGGCAAGGATGCAACCAATGGACTCTTGTTCTTGACTATTGGAATGGGTGTTCAGCAGTGGAAGACGGGTAGGCGAGTGCACAAATAAGGTCAAGTAGGCATATTGAGAAACGCCCATGCATATGCTTGCAGCTGACTGAGAGAAAAACACATCAGTCATGGCGTCTGTTCCAGTCACTTGACACTGACATTTTACAGTGGTAGGCATCCATCATGCTCAGGGTGGAGGACTGGAGTCATGGGGCTGGCCTGGGGCTGGGCCACGCTGCCCTGGAGGGTTTCAGCCCTATTTGTGGTTTGTGTAGCGACATGGAGAAAAAGAAGGGTACCCCTTCCAAAACTTTAATACACATGAAAATCATTTTATGGTCCTGGTTTACTCATTAAATGATTAAGGCAGGTTTCTCAAGCCAATGCAAGCAGCTGCCCTGATTTTTTTTTTTTTTTACCGTCTGGGGGGGTGGGGGTGGCATAGTAAGGGCCTCTGATGATGGGTGTGGCTCTACATCAGTGTTTTCCAGTGTTTCTGCTCACTCCCAGCGCCCTGCCACACAGTCTACATTTTTGCTCCCTGCGAGGAAGCAAAAACGTGGACTGTCTGTGAGTTCCCAAGGACCGGAATGGGAAATGCTACTCTACATGATGGGGGAGCCCATAGCTCTAGATTTATAATTTATGCAAAACTGGCCCATTAAAATCAATTGAAACTTGTAGTCATCATGACAACAGTATTTTTCATTATCTCATCTAATGGATAATATAGCATCCAAAAGTTGCTGGTTTTGTTCCTCTAAATATACCTTAAAGACTGATCAGTGTTTTCTATTGTCAAATTAAAGTAAGTCCCAAGAAATGCAGAACCATTCTCATGTGTTACATGCACAAGTAGAGTGCTGTACGTGATTAATATGACACGTACTCATTCACACAGCACTGTTCCCAGCTTATTAGGCAGATATAATAGGTTATAAGCATTCTGTGGTAGTTAATGGTTTCCATGGTTTGGCGTGTATGTTCCGCCAGAGTGACAGGTAAGTAGTTTGCCTGTCACCGTGTTCCGTTTGCAGAAACCTGTCAGCCTGAGGCCCGTATAGACAGAAACATGGCGCACTTCAGGGAAAACAAATCTCCTGTAGTCACAAAAATTACGTGCCAGCATTAGCATGGCGTGCTATGTATATGTTAGCATAGACCCTTTTAGGTGTTTATCAACCAAGCATGTTAACATCAGTCTGGACCAGGGATTATCCTAAATATTTACGCACTGAGCTGCTTCATTAGAAGAACGTGGCTTACTGAGTGAAATATGCACAGACAGAAATGTGTGAGAACCTCGCACCGTGTCCTACAGATGCGTCACCATGATTCCAAGAGAGTGGATTCTCTGGAGGCGCGGACCAGCACTGGAGGAGTCTATTTTGTCCGATGGGACCCCCTCCATACCCTCGGCTGTAAGGTCTGCTGAAGGCATCGGCTGGTACCAAGAAAATGACCCAGACCACCATCAGAAGCTTCTCACCCTTCACCAAACCTTTCATTCTCTCTCTGCCAAGCTTTAATTAATGAAAATGGCTGTTGCCGTTGATGTGAACCAGTTTTATTAAGTCATGTCTGTCACACCTGCTCTGCCACGGCCAGATAGCCCATGAGACTGGTCAGAAAAACCGGCCATGATACCATTTGTCCCTCGCCGATGTATTAAATACAGCTCATGGTTGTCACCACTCTCAGTGATGTTGGGGCCGCTTAGCTGAGTAACCTGCTTCTCGGCATAGGCGTCGGTTTCAGCCTCGACTGTTGTGTCACGCTTTAGTCATATTCACGCACACACAGACACACGTGCCGAGTCACATCCGAGGGCCCATGACGGAGCCGGGCATAAACGTGGAATAGAGCTGCATCATTTCCTGTGAGACGGAGAATGTAAACAGAAGCAGACAAACAGATCTGTTTTTGGTAAAGGATTGGGGTGGGGGGCGGATTACAGGTCAGAGCGAGTCATTAAAGTTCCAGTAAGGAGCCTCGACTCTCACATCTGCAAATACTCCATTAGGCAGGCAGCCTTCGCTGAACGTCAGGTCTGAGAGGTGGGAGATGGCCGCAGATATGCCGCTGTCATTGACCGGTAGGAGCGTATCGCAGCTGATTACAGCTCGCCCTGCCTCGCTCACCCTCCTCGTTTGCTTCAGGGGCTGGGGGGGGGGGGTTGGTCTCACCCTCTCCTTCCAGTTTTTGAACACTTTTACCAGTGGCGAGGCTCCTCCAGGGAGCCCGGAATCACACTAATGAGCACAGCAGCGGCCGTAGCCCTCAGGGACGCTGGTGGCTGGTAGCTGAGCTCGGGGCGCATTGCTCGCTTCTTCAGGGCCTGCAGAAGGTCCCACTCAAGCTGCATTCTGGCCCTGCATACGCTGGCAGTCGGAGACAGGAAGTCAGGCCGCTCAGGTGCCTACTGCCACGCAGCCAAAATTTCCCATAATGCCTCCCTGACTCAGGGAAACTGTGTCCTCACAGCTTCCAAGACAACATGGCCTGAAAGGCCCCCACTTACTGCATCGTAAGAAATTAGGTCAGCTCTACTGTTACGAAATCCCCTGAAATAGCTGTTATTTGTATAAGGGTGTAAGTCAGTTTGCAAAGCTCTTTATGTCATTATTTTGAAACCTGTCTCCTAAGGTGACGTGTTCTTTTGGATTCTACATTAATTGGCTTGAAGCCCTTCTCAGTGTTACAGTTGATATGATGCAAAGTAGATTATCACCCAAAACCAAGGTGTCCCATCAAACTGCCAGGTCTTACACCCACAGTCCATCGAAAACAGGCACACACCAACAGATTAAAAATAGCAACACAGGAGTTGGCCAGGAGATGGACTCCATCTAACTAGGAACTATGAAACAATCTGACAGAGGAAAAACAGGAAAATGAGACAATATTTGAATGGTAGGCTAAGGGCAGCTTTGCAAGACTTACACAGCATCATATACCCCATCTTGTCAGGAAAACACCAAATAAAACAGAGCAAAGCTTGCTGCTGTCATTATATAGCTACTGGACCCCTCCGGTATTTCTGGGTTGGAGCATGGGGTCACATGACAGTCAGGTACTTGGTCCGAATGATCAGTGTCAGCATAAGATGCACAGCTTTATCAATACCATAATGTTGACTCATATTGAACTCTTCAATACTGCATAACTCACGAGGTTTACTGTAACAGCTGTAGGGATCCACTGTTACCAGAGAGGGCAGCATTTAGATGAAAAGTTATTAAAGGGCCCCAGTTTCAGACTGAAGCCCTGACAATGGGTTTTTCTCAATAGCAAGAAAGCAAAGGTAGTATTTGTGGTCTTAGCAAGGCTGGTTTTGCTAATTTGCCTCCAAGAACTTGGGGCTCAATGAATCATGGAATTGGTTTCATTTGATGAGGATGCAACCCATGTATCTTTGACATTTGGGGTGGTGCATAAACGACAATCAGGGGATTTTTACCGTCCTCTGTACTTCTGTTGTGGAGTATTGGAATTGGTCTTCAGCATTGGAAAATTAAATAAAACTGGTACATGAGAATAGAAGTATGGTCAAGTATGCATTTTTGAGAAACATTGTCTTCAATGTGCTTCCTGTCTCCTCTTGTTTCTGATATGCCCTTCATGCTCCATTTATGCCCTTTGCTTGGACCTGTTTGCGTCGAGGAAATGGAATTCTCTGGATTAGAAAACAAGTCGTTGAGTTTATTGAAAACAAATGGGTCGTCTGCGTGGCGTGTGATTGGGGCTGGGTCAAGTTTAGGGGTGTGGAGGAGTCATTTGTGTAGCACATTGCTTGTTCATACTGGTGATGATGTCAGGGGTGCAGCGAACCGTCGATTTTTCGGAAGTGTGGCCCCTGTGACGGCCCGCTGGCCGCCCTCGGGGCCGGTCCCAGGGGCCAAGCTGCATATATGCCAGAGCAGTCAACGCAAAGCAGACTGTGGCCACGAGGTCTAACCGCTGATAAGACCCCGCTTCCGGAACTGTTCCAAGTGCACACGCCCTGTCACATGACACAGGAAGAGTGCAGCCTTGTGTCAAAGCCTCACCGCTCCGTGACCTGTGTTAAACAAAGTGGGCTCTTGCCGTCTCTTTATTTGCTCATTTAAAATAAAGTTCACAAATGTGTTTTGTGCTTCTTAAAGCTCTTCCGCTGTTCTTTACTTGCATTTGCCTTTCAGGGCTACCAAAAATGTAGCCTTTAGTTTTCTGCAGGCCGTCTGGCAAAGGGTGAAGAAAACAATGAATAGATGTGTGCATGTGAAAAAAAAGCCTAGCCAGACAGAGCTCCTTACTTTGACTCTTGGAACGTCTCACTCGAGAGCCTAGACAAGGGAGGGGGGGATTCCTGGATCTGGTGCAAACTTCAGATACTGGAGTGGGAAAATAAATCCTCATGAAAAAAGAAAAGCCCAACAGCCATTCCTTTGAACGTCTCTGTCTTTATTATACTTTGGCTACTTCCACGAAACTTTCTCAGGGTTTCTGATGAGAAGGGACTCCGCAGCTGAAATCTTTGATTTTTTGCAGTAAGTAATCAGGGGTGTGGCCATGAATTTAAGTTTGTCCTGTTGCTCATGCTTATAGCTGTCTAAATGTTTTGTTTGAGTTTGTGAATGCTGCTTTTGGATGGAGAAATGTGAGGGGTGGCAAAAGGTGCTAACAAATTATTTTGCTGTAACTTAGCGCCCAATCATATCTCCTACAAGACAGATGGCGTTCATGAATTTCTCTCTGGGTAAACTACATATTTTCCATTCCAAAGATGGTCAAATATGTGAAAAGGACACTTTGCTAATTTAAATGAAGTGTTTTGTCTGTGTAACAGTCTTGAAAACTTGCTGACTGCAGACAGGTGAAAAATGACTAAGTGCACTGACTAACTCCTGGGAAGTTAGTTCAGTTTCCAAATGAATTCATCTAAGAATTCCAGACAATTTGGATAAATAAATATGAATAACAGGTGTGGTACCAACTGAGGATGAAAGCTGAACCACTGCAACCACCAAAATTTAGCAGGCAAGAGGATTAGTCACCTAAATTAAAGACCCCAATTCAGGGAACCAATTAATGTTTGGGAAATGCTGTCATCATCATAGCAGACATATATGGCCCAATACCTGTTCTGGGCTATAGCAGAGACGGATAGGAATATACCGGTATTTCATCCTTCTGGGCACATCCCATAGTTTCCTCATATATAATATGGTACATGTTAGTGTCAATAAATATTATGGGTGTCATCAGTTCATTATGGGTGGGCAGTAAAGGTATGGAACAGAAGTGGCTTGTCATATGGATCCTTTAATACTTTTCGGACGGTTCATAAAATCCCTCTTCACATCTACCTTGCATTAATCTTCTCTAATGGGATAACAAAGCTGATTAGCTTGAATTGCAGTATGTATGTTTAACGTGTCTATGCCATGCCTTTGTAGTAAAGGGCTGCTTTTATTACCGCTACTACGGCTATAGCTGGAGTAATTTTCTTGATTGATGAAGGTGATTTAACTCTAGCCTTCAGAGACTGATTGTGAGCTCACATGAAACATTCATCCTTGGTTCTCTCCAAGAGCTGATTCTGAGGCAGGGGCGTCACATTTGCCCCTTGGCAAAATGTCCCCTTCCCCCATTTTTACATATCATTTTATTATTTAAGGGTAAATGTAAAGTGCTGGGCCTGCTGAATCTGCCAGGGTACCCACGCCCCTACTGCGCCTCAGTTCTGGGGTTCCACTTCATGGTTCTGGTCCTCTGTCAGCAGTAAGGTAACACCACCAAACTCAGCTAGAGCATCTGGCCCCATGGCCACAGTAATGCCCCATAGGAATTGTGTGTAAGAAATAGTGAAGTGGTCTTAGACCAGTCACCATGCAGTCCTCGCCTGGAGAAACTGGGAAAGCTGCAAGTAAAAATGGTCAGAGATGTCTACAATAGATACCAAACAGCAGAGGGAGAAGAATTATACCTCTTTGCTTAGCATTGAACTGCATTTTGTAGTAAGTGATGTGACACTGAGCTTTTAAAGTTCAGGTAAGGGACAGTCCGGGAAACTTCCAGACGTCCATCTCCTGACTGTGTCTCTCCATCCACTCCAAGTGTTTGATGAGTGGGATTAATCTAAGCATGATTCATTCCCATCTATCTCCTCTCTCTTGGCTGGAAACCACAGCAGCCCATATTGCTGGAGCTTGGGAGGTTGGTTTTGGCCTCACACTGTACCTGCTCAGCGTGACGATCTGGGGGCCTGAGGAAGTCGCTGCACCTGTTGGCCTCTCAGAGAATGCTTGGGTTAGCGCTCGGCGAGGGGGGGGGGACACACAAACCGAGCCGATTCTCCTGAAACCCAGCAGGATCCTTCTGAATGGTAGAGACTATGTCTAGGTACAAAAACAACACGGTCATCTTCCCCCCATCCCAGAGCTTCCTGTTTACTCTTGAACGTGTGCCTTATCGATATAAGATAATTGACAAAATATGCCACGAACAAGCTGCCAGATGACTTAAAACAATAACTGAATAAGCAGGTAGAGTGGGTTTGCTTTAGAGGCAACCACTCAATCTGTCACGGGGACTGACCTTAGTGAGTTCAGGCCATACAGATGGGAAAAACAAAGCTGAACCTAATATGAAAAATATACTGAAGGAGATGACGTTGAGGAAGAGTGCGGAGCGGAGAGCCCTGAGGGTTTACAAGGAGATTCCTGCCAATGTCTTCAGCAGAGGATGGCGCAGGGGAAGCAGCTCGTACATCTGAGGGCTAGATTATCCCTACAGCTGATCCTGCGGGCCTCTGCATTCTCTTGGTGCAGAGGACAGGCGAGGGATTAAGATGGATTTGGGAGAGCACAGGGCCTTCTTCATGCTCTTGACACATGAATGACTAGGAAGAGAGGGAGAGATGGTTTTTATCCTCCCTAATCCTACTTTGGATGGTTTAAGTATGAATTTCAATGCCAGTTTGTCTACCTCCGGTTGCATAAGCATACATAGGATATACTATTATAGCCTGTCGATGGAAGAGCTAATGACTCATCGATAGGTCGTTCGTGGGTTTTTCGTGTGCTGTCCTTTGTTTTTGTTTCTCGTGTTAAGTGTGGAAAAAAGCACACCTGCTTTGTAGGTGTAAAGTGATAAAATAAGATGTTTGTGGACCACAGGCCATGACTGGGTGCATTTACTGGGGTGTGTTTTGTCACCATGGACATTAATCTTTGGCTCATGTTAGCAAAGGCTCATGGGAAACAGTGAAATACAAGTACGTAGGTTGTATTAATGACCTCCGCTTTTATTGTAAATAAGTGCAATACAGATGACCATCCATCCATCTCTCAGTCTGTCCATCCATCCATCTTCTTCTTTACAAGGTAGCTGGGGGCCGAGAGCCTCTTCCTTGCCTCACAGGGCTCACGACGGACAGACACCCTGAAGGGATACCAGCCTATCGCAGGGCAGACATGTTAATTTAAATAATTTCACAACTTGGCTTGTAAAAGGGAACCAGGAATGTATAGTCTGTGACAGTAGTGGATACAGAGATTTGATAAATGTCGGTTTGTCTGCCAGTTTTCAGTGTGCAGGAAGTCCACTCTGAATATACTTCAAATAAAACCTAGTCCAGATATTTCTCTCTGTGATGTCAGAGGGTTTGTGAAAAAATAAAAGTCCAACATTTTGTGTAAGTTACATGAAAAAGGATCTTTTGGATGCTCAGGATCAATATGATTTTCTTGTTTTTAGGTCAGGAAATGCTTTCGTTTTTCAGATCGGGGCATTGTTTGATATTGGACACTTTACAGGCAAGCTTTAAGCAAAAACGCCTTTTCCACTATGGCAGCCTCTCTCAGTGTCTTGAGGATGTTTGGCAGCTTGTGTGGAAGTTTGCTAAACAGCTCCACAGTGCAGAGAAGACAAAGGGAAAGTCTGCAGAGGCCAAAGACAACAAATAATGTGGGGAAGTCTGAGAGAAATGACCGGTTTGAAGGACATTGACGTGAATCTCTGCAGTTAAGCTGATTTTGTGAGATATGCAGATGATCGTATTTATTTGGGTAGTGCATTAAAAGGGAAATGCAGAAAAGGCAGTAAAAATCAGAGCATAACTAGGTCATGCTTTTTTGGCTGCTGTTTTATTCTGACTATTAAAAGCCCAACTTGATTCCCAATGCAATTTCAGTAATGGGATAAATATTCTAACAGAATAAACAAAAAGCTGAAAAATCAGCTATAAGCGAAACAGTTTTTATTTGACCATAGTTACTATCTGGTACGGTGGTCAGACTAATGTGTCAGTGCTTTGCCTTTGGATGGAGACACAGATTATTTTTCTCTCTCTCGCTCAGAGCAGAGCGAGATACTACCTTGAAATTCTATACCATCATAGAAAGCATTTATATTAGCAAGCAAAAATGGCCGATGAAAATAGTTTACTGGGTCCTTGGCAGAATATACGTCAAACTGCTCATCAAACAGATGCAAACATACTGTGGGTACTCCTACATATACAGTTATATGTACTCAGCACTGCCCAGTTGCATAATTAGAAATACTACATAGTTACAGAGCTCTACTCCCTATTCTGTCATTATTATCCTGTGGTATATTCAGAGCTATACTCTCTGTAGTGTTATTGTTATCCAGGGGTATTTTCTTACAGATATATAGTCTCTGCTGCATCATTATCATCCAAGGGTATTTTCTACAGAGATATATGGTCGTGTGTTAGTATTATCCATGACTTTTTCCACAGCTGTGTTCTCCATTGTGTCATTATTGTCCAAATGTGTTTTTAGCATTTGAGAGGGTGGAAGTTGCAATTCTGTTACTTAGGTGTTTCATGCAGCTTTTGCTTACTGTAAAATGTCTGATTAACATTCTTTTAGTCATATCTATACCGTACCAATGACAAATCTCAATGATTGTAATAATAATAATAATAATAATAATAATACATTTTATTTATAGAGTGCTTTTAAAGGTACTCATAGACACTTTACATAGAATTAGAGATACAATAAAGTTAAAATTTATATTAAAACACTTACATAAAATCAAAAAGTTTAAAACACCTGAATGTACAGAATTTATCCAAACAAAAAGGCCTGCACAGCGTCATTGTAAGGCTGTAGTTCTGATATACATTTACACACTTAGCAGATGCTTTTGTCAAAAGCAACGTATAAAGTGAGGCAAATAGCACATTGTAAACATTTATGCTATCGAGGAGTCAATTAGATATCAGTGCAGCTAGGCTGAGCTTCCCAATCAATGCCCAGGTGCAGGAATAAGCAGTTATTGGAGCAGGAGCTACACAAGGAGCTGTAGAACTGCACATAACTCAAAGGAGGAACCTAATAAAACTATGTGAGAGCCAGTCAATGCTACATTCAGGGACTGTAAAGAGACATCAGGCTGGCAGAGGAATTCATGGAACAGAAAGATCTTTAGGCGGCTCTTGAAGGTGGAGAGGGAGTCTGTTGATTGGATGTAGTTCAGCAGCTCAGTCCACCACGGGAACCACACAAGAGAATCTGGCGTGACACTTCTCACATGGCGGAGGGAGCTCCAGGCAGCGTTGGTCTGCTGACCAGAGGGGGCGAGATGAGACACAGGTAAGGAGCCTTTTGATGGAGATGGGTGCCTGTCCATTGATGGACCTGTAAGCCAGCACCAGGGACTTGAACTTAATGTGAGCATCTGCAGCAGTCTGGTGGCACCTGGTAGACCTGCCAGTAGAGTGCTGCAGTAGTCAGGTTGGATAAGTTGGATATATGCCTAATCTTCCTGTTGCCATATAGACTCTTATAAGTCTCATATAAGTCTCTTTAATGTAAGACAATGAATAAATATAATTTTATAGAGTATATATTTATATATTGAATTGATACTAGCAAGTTGCTGGCTCATATTTTGCCGAGGAAATCACAGAACAGTCTAAATTTTTGAATATGGGAATTGTTATCACATTACTCATACCACTTGTCAAAAACAGAAGTTTTCAGCGACATTGATGGGTCCCTTGACCGCTGCTACTGACAACTGTGGGCTAGCAGTCCTGGTCACATGATCTGGCTGCTGCCAGCACGTTACTGTGAGAGGTATGATGTTAACCTGCAGTGCATGCTGAGCACACAATACGATATCGGTGAACACAATGATAAAGGGTAACACCAGCTTTGTTAATGTGATATGTTGATATTGCTGAAGTGCTGCACTTATCTGCCGTCTCTCAGATGTTTCACCTGACAGAGAACAAAGAATAGATCCCAGCCCCTCAGTAAGACTCTGCATTCCTCCAACTGGAACGGACCTTAGATTTCCAGCACTTTCAAACTCTTTCAAGGCGGCGTAGAAGAAATTGGCTCAGTCATCCAGGAATCACTCCACCAAGAATTGGGTGTGTCTCACAAAACAAATTATTCCCATGCTCTGCAAAATCCCCCCATCTTTTTTTCTGACCCAAATATCTCTGTGGCTGATTGTTCTGCTAGTAGCATTTTGGCAGATCAGCCTGAATATTTAACAAGCAGCAGGTCACTTCATGTGATTTCACAAGGTTTCAGGGAAATTCGGAGTCCATGTGTGTGTTTTTTTAACTTGTGGGTAAAAGCTGTGCCAGTCATGTGGTACCAAGAGCACACGCCCACTGGGAATGCGGGGATGAAATTTACTTCAGCACAGTTCACAGAGGTCTAGTCCGCATACTGTATGCACAAGTGTGTGTCTGTTTTCTGTCACCATTGAGCTGTTTATATTATCTATAGATTTAATCAACAGTTATTTGTAACAGTGGTGGCAGTTACTCATGCCACAAGGTATCTCAGTGAGCTGCAGGCTTATGGGGTATATTTATGGATTTTGTAGACCTAGGAAAGGTATACACTCTGTGTCTCGTTTTTACAATCCAAGGCCATTTTCATTCTTAGCAAAGCGGATGAGTATCGCTTGGCTTCCATTCAAAATGGCGGAAAATACGTCAAGGCACAGAAGCAGGACATGTTTCGGGCATAGGTCCAAACGATGATCTAAAATATTATGGTGATGTAATGTTAGAGCACATATGTTGTCTTTCTCTGGGAATACAATGAAGTATAACATTTACAGACCGTCTGGTACAAGTAATTCAATTCTAAACGTTAAACACCAAGCTCTCCTGCCCCAAGCCTAGCAGCCTGACAGAGGATAAGGATGCGGATGGAGGGGGGTGGGGGGGGCTGTTGCCTGTATTTTGCTACCATTCCAAAATCTACATGTATAGTACAGGGAGCAGCGATATGCTGATTCTGACAGGATTATGCAATTGTTATTCTTTTATTACAATTAAGTTTTACAACTATGGAAAAGGAAGAGTTTAAATATTGTATTTTTTAACGTCTTGTTACGTGTTTTAATATAGGTAATTTAACACCGGGCGTCTGCCATTAAACGTTCTGAAAATCTGACATTTGTCAAATTGACGGTTTTGCTTACACGCCTCGCATTGAAGTAAAGGCAGGAATTCTGCCATCTGTGTATCGCGAGAATGAGAGCAAAAAAGTTACTGAAACGAAAAGGGACGAGAGAGATAGAGGAAAGCGGCGAACAGGGAGGCTGAGTGGGAGAAAGGGAAGGTGCTCACCACCCATCAGAGCCAGAAGTGCCAGCACTTTCAATATTGTTCATATTGGAAACTGATAGCACGACAAGACATTTCCTGCCGAGAAGAATCAGGGTGGTAAACTTTAAAAAGTGTTCAGAACACTGCGTTATCGTTTTGCATGGGTGGATTTTTAATAATTTCGTATTTTCATCTGTTTTCTTTGGTAAAAACGTTTATCCAGTACTGTACAGACTGTAAAAAAGCATTTGCATATTTTCTGGGGTGTGTGGAAGATTTTCTCCTATTGGAGAGAAGGTACCGTGCAGTCCTCTTTATTGTTTATATATTGGAGTTCAGTTGATATGTGTAATATTTATTCCGTGTATCAACCAAATACGTTTTTCATTTATATAGGTATTTGAACGGTGAAGAGCGTTTAATTCCTTATTTAATGTTCTGTTAACGTGAAGCTTCATGCAATACGACATAATTTGTTTGCAGTTTTGAAACATGACTGGGAACCTTAATGCGTGTTCTTTTCTTTGCTCTTAAATTATTGTTTTTCTCTCGCAGATTTTCTTTTGAGGCCGCGAGAACGTTTTGGATAGAAAAGAGGACTTGATCTCAAATTAAAAGTTTTTTAACGTGGATTTGCTGCCCTATAAGAAGAAAATCTGCAAAGTATGTGGCAGGGAGGAGTGCTGAAGCTTGCATTGGGACTTGGAGCGGTTGTATTGCTGATCGCCGAGACCACGGGGAGTGCAACTGGAGATGTGGAAGCTGACAAACAAGCAGAATTCCAAGTGAAACGGAGATCAAAGCGGAGAGGAGGGGGTGCTCATGATGTTCTTAAGGGGTAATGTGTGAACATAGCATCCGATTGCTTTAATACAGTGTTTCGTGTGTGATTAGTGCATTAATGACATAAAAGATACAAATCCGACTGTTCGCGTTTCATTAGAATGCCAAGCTTGACCAGACGTTAATTAAAACTCACGGCAGGCTGACAGAAAATATGTTACAATTGTCAGGTTGAGAAAATAAACTTTTCGGGAGTTCTGCAATTGTTCAAAGGATATTTTTTCGGCGAGCTCGTGACACCCATGTTAAAAAGCGTACAGATCACTCATTAGACGCCGCGCTGAAGCTGAGAGGTATTTTAATTAAAGATGACTGACGCATTAACATCTGTTCCATTGCGCTCATATTCTGCCAGATAACACAGTATCATACAGCAACGCGTGGCAACGAAAATAAGTTTTCGATCATCATTTTAACTGAGCGCTGTGTTGACTGTGGTACTTTTTTTATTGTAGGAAAATGCATGAACCGATAACAAAATTCTCCTGAAGGGTAGCTTGGGCTTCTGTAATTAAATTCTGGCAAGGATAGAACATTCCTTTTGGGCTGCAGAAAATAAATTATCCTCTAAACAAAGAACTCCTTTAGAAATTTGTGCCATTCGGAATGTTTGGGGATGTACTATACAACCATTTTACTTCTGTCTCGTGGACATTTTTCCTCCGATTCTGACACCCCATATATGGATATAATGAACTTTAGTACAACATATGCCACAGAAGCCGATTTACTTGAGGGTGGACCACAAAGCTAACGGCAAGATCAATATGCTCTGACAAACGGCACTACTGTGTAATTAAAAGAGGGCAAATGATTCACTTGTATTAGGGATTTGGAGCATTAAAGTCTATGAAAAATACAAGCAACCGTCGTACTACGATGGGGGCCTGCATTCCTGTAGAAATTAGGCTATAATTATAAAAAAAAATTAAAGAGATAAAATCTGTTTGCTTAGAAGCGCGTATTAAAGTTTTATTTCTGTCACTTTGTTGAATACCGCTCTCTGATTCTTCGAAATGCTTCCAGATTTTTCACAATCGGTATTCACCACCAGATGTCACTGTTTTCAGCACAACGATGTGTCTGGATTACTGTACTTGCACTAGGTGGTCCACCGGGCAACAGAAATTCTCAAACGTTCTGCATTTAGTTTGCTTATAAAAATGTTCAAATATATTCTTTCACCTTGCTCCAGAAGGAGTCTTTTAAAGCTTTTAAGCCCTGATCCTTTATGTGAACAAACTTTAATATACCATGAATGTGGTGTCAACCAAGAGAAAACAGATTTCTAAACATTTATGTCATTCAGCATAAATGTAGATTGAGTTTTGAGCTGCTGAGGGTGGAGAAGGTCTGAAGATTAAAAAGTATTTTACATGAATGATGCTGAATTTCATGTCACCCGCACATACATGTGCAATGATAAAAGCATGTACTACACTACATACTTCATCATGTGTTTCTTTTCTTCAGGCCAAATGTCTGTGGATCACGATCCAGTGCATACTGCTGCCCAGGATGGAAGACTCTTTCTGGAGGAAACCAATGCATTGTTCGTAAGTGTCTCTGATTGGCCAGTTGTCTCATGGGTCTTACTCCTGATTGGATAAAGTTAATGAGAGTAGAAATGTTTCCGTTTATTTTCACGTTGTAAAAAAAGGAAATTTACTTTCACATTGTCAAGCATTCTGTATTATATCTGGCCACAAAACCATTACCTATGAGCCAGAAAATAAAAATTAATGCTTTAGTAAATGTCGCGATATGGATGATCCAAAGGCAGGCTGTCTGCAAGTGAAACACTTAGAAGGGGAATTTATTATGGAGACTGGAGAGGGCAGCACAGCACTAGGAGACACCTTTATACAGGATTAACAGAGGAGTGAACATGAGGCAGCTGTGGCTGGTTAACGAGAGCAGGAACAAGAGGTAAGACTAAGGAGCTTCAGGTGCTGCTCATTAGCAGCCACACCCCCGGGGAAACGCTGGGAACAGACAAGCAGGGTGGGGCTGGACGTGGCAGTAAACTCTATCTTGATGATTAGCTAAAAATTTTTTGGTGGAAATAATTTTCTTCCATGACAGTAGCATTCAAACGACCCACCCAGAATAAAAATGCAAGCAGATGCCGACAGAAAGAAAATTCAACTCAAACACACGCTGTCTTTGTGGAGATTTTCTACTGAGTCTACTTATAATGATTTCTAACCTCAATAAAATTGACAAACAAATGTAAACTGTACATAAGTAATGTTTGTATAGTTTTCTTTTCAAATCTGACTTTTCAAGCAGATGCTTGGCCTTTGCCATCTTTGTGGAGCAATTTTAGTGAAAAGTCTTTTTTTTCTTCCTCCCCCGTCCACCTGCGGTTGCATCATGACCGACGCACCCACAGCGATCTGCAGGAGCTCTTGTGGAGATGGGTTTTGCTCCAGGCCCAACATGTGCACTTGTCCTAATGGTCAGATTGCTCCTTCCTGTGGCTCCAAGTCAGGTATGCAAGTATCATGGGAAGCAGAACTTTCATACAGATCTTAAATGAACTGCATGTTTCCTTTTTTACATGTCCATTATATATTACTTAGATTGTGGAAAATGATTAAAAATAAGGTTTGCAAAATTATTATGCCAGTGTTTACCGACCAGTCCTTGGGGACCCACAGTTGGTCTACATTTTCGCTCCCTCCCAGCTCCTAGTAGGAACAAAAACATGGACTGTCTGTGGGTCCCCGAGGACTGGATTGGGAAATATTGCCTTATACATAAGCCAATGTCTAACAATTGTCTATACAAGCAGACTGGTCCTTGGTCTGGAGGAGGGTGCATGTGGCATCCTAGCAGAGGCCGTGTACTCTCCAGCTTACACTCTGCTGTCCCTCTCTCCTGGAACAGTCCAGCACTGTAACATCCGCTGCATGAATGGAGGCACATGTGTGGAAGACAGCTGCCGTTGCCAGAAGGGATACAACGGTGCTCACTGCGGCCAGCGTAAGCAGCCCCATCTGTATCTCAGCAAGCCTGAGAAGCCCAGCAGGCTGTTGTACTCTTGAATCCAGTACCCAGAGCTGGTCTGGTAAAAACATGCAAATGTACAAAGTCACATGTTACGTTGCGTGGAAGTGACAATGCAACATTTGCGACGTTGCGCAGTCCCACATAACCCTCAGCCGAATCCTCCTCTCTCGCCACACAGCTATCTGCGAATCGGGATGCTTGAACGGAGGAAGGTGTGTTGCCCCAAACCGCTGTGCCTGTACTTATGGCTTCACTGGGGCCCAGTGTGAAAGAGGTAAGCCATCCTCATCCAGTCTTTTGCCCAAACTGCTAAACCTTCTGGTGGTTGATTACAGAAATATCTCTTGATGAGCAAGTGTGAAATTTCATCTAGACAAATGAAAGTCCAGTGCTCTTCCTGAAAGTCTCGTCACCCCATCGGGATATTTGCCTCCACCTTACCAAAAAGGGATTGTCAATTTGTACCTGTTCCATGTTGTTTTTCTGTAACTGGGCTCATGTCTGCGTGTCATGTGGGAGCAGTGTAGAATATGCACATATACATGGATACCTGAGTGCTTCACCAAGCAGCCAATGGGAATGCAGATCGTTAAGATGCAGCTGCTGCGAAATTAACTTAAAAATTGGTAAGTAAGAGTATATCCTGCATATTATCATTCCATGAAGTCACAAAGGTGGGACAATGAAATAGCGATTTGTATGTCTGTAGCAGTGTTGGCTATTTAGTGATGCAGCACATGAAATTGAGGAATTGGTCCAGATAGCACGTGGGATTGGGTACTTTGGTCAGGTTAACAAGGTGCCCTGTTATTGCATGCTAAAATAAAAAGATTTAGCTGTATCAATGGCCAAACCTTTGGTTTGGATGAAAAGCATCAGCTTGATTGTAAATTGGTGGAATTATCTTGGTCTCCATGGAGTTTCAGGACTTTTGTAGCATCTGGGTTTGGTGCAAAGGAGATTAATGAGGTTAAACGTAGCACGTTGGCTGCATCTGTAACATTGTTTCCAGTCGTCACTTGTCACTTTGCGTTTACTTGCATGTGCTGTGGTCTTTTGTTTTGCTTTCATTTTCATTTCATATCCCTATAGATAACTTGATTGACGGGAACTAATTATGGCTGTGTGCAAGACACTGTGTTTGAGTATATATAGACAGTTTGGATGATAATGCTACTTTACAGTTTAGTATATATATCACGGAGCTTTTATTTTTTTGCTGAAATGTGACCACACTGGCAACCTGAATGGGGCTTGTAGTTATGTAACAGTCTTTAATGTATCTTTCACAGCATAATGACTTACTGTATATTTCTTCATTTATCCGAGGTACAACTTACAATGTAATGCAGCTTAATAAATCATCAAAATGTCAGTTCAAGGTGGATAATTTTGATCCATTTGTTTATCAGTAGTAGTTAGTGGTGTACCAGTGTGGAAATCTTTTTTTTTGTCTGATGTGGCCCAATACCGAAAACTGGCTGACCTCTGAGGCACTTACAGAGTGGCCAATTTTAAATTTTTAATTACTTAAAATTATGTCATGGTTTGGGTAAAACCGTTTCACGGCTGTCACTTTGGGACCATTTTTTAGTGGCGAATGAGCCAACAGAATCCATCATCCCCCACTATGGAAAATAGCTGACCATCCAGTACAATCATCTCCATTGTTTTAGCAATTAGTGCTTCTGATGCTAATTCTAAATATTGATGAAGATTATATATCAGGCACCAGTATTAGCCAAGATGAAGACATCAGACTGATGGGCCATGAATATGGGCCAGTGCTGATATGTTAAGCCGAATCGTCCTGCATCTCTGCTAGTAGCGTTGTCTGTTGTTCTATAGTCAGGCTGACAGGATAGCACTTGTGTGGAGAAAAAAAACAAATATTTGGAATTTTGATTTCGTACAGGTTTATTTCAATAAAAACATAGCCTCACTGATTAAAAAGGTTGGTCCTGACATCTTTGATACCGACAAGATGAAAGCATGCGAGGATGAAATTAAAGAGGAGCATTTTAATTAATAGGCTGGCGTGATAGTTCACACCAAGAGGGGGGAAGGTTTGAATCCCGCCCGCCTCTGCTCCAATTCTGTGGGGTTTGCACATTCTCCCGTGTCGTGTACGTTTTCTCTGGGTCCTCCAGTTTCCTCCCACAGTCTAACATTATGCTTTAAGATTAATTGTCATCTCCAAGTTGCTTGTTCTATAAGCATTTTACCTGTGCCTTGTTCCCTGTACTTCTGTGGGTAGAGCACAAGCCTCCCTGCAAATCGGAATAGGATAAGCAGTGGGAAGGTGGATAGAAAAGTTTTAATTTGATATTTCAATATCTTGAAAAGGGAAGGTTTTTAACCTTGTGGTGTGTTAGTGTGTTTAGTAACTGGATCTTACTTAAGTAAATGGTCTTAAATAGGCTGGCGTTCCGTTTAATATTTATCATGAACATTTAACAGCTATTCTGGTACCTACGATGTTCTCCGTCAAGCAGAGACATTAAAGACAGTAAGCAGCCTCTAGGATGTAGCCATCCTACACGCTGTGTAGGTGACCGTTAAACATTCATTTTTTTACATGTCGCAGTGTTTACATCCTGCAGACATGGTTAATAAATACGGCCGCTTGCTCTTCTCATCTTTGCTGGAGTGCATGCAGTGCCATGTTTGGCCATCTGTTATCGCCACAGCTCAGGATTCCACCCCAAAAACTCTCTCATGCCACTTATACAACAGAGACTGAAGTTATCTAGCTATATTTGTAAGTGTTCAACACTGGTTTTACGAGCAGCAATTTATCGGCAATGATGGAAAAACGATCCTGTAACCAAGACGTTCTTTGAGACTTGCAAATTATAGCTTTATTTATATGTTATAGTTACATACTCATTTATATGGCTTATATTTATTTTCCTTAAATGTCATGTGATTTCAGCAATAAGAATATTATTTAGAGCAGGGGCCGCCATCCTATTTTACAGTGAGAACTACATTTACAACAAAAAATATCCAGGGAGTCACCACTTCTGTGAACATGGTGTACAATTGATGAACACGGTTGTAAATTATGTACGAAAATAACTTGAGTGTAGCTGATGGCAACTGCCGGTGGTCAGGTGACAGAGCATCTGGAGACGGGGGCTGAGTGAGGGCTGATGCAGATCGCCGTGTCAGTACACAGGGTCATAGCAACACGTGGCCTCATTCTCGCTGTTGCAGGCCGGATGTCTGGGTCTGGTTGATGGTCTGGTAACTTACAGCCAGGTGGCTCCATGTGGGAGGCAGCAAGAAAAGCAGCAAAACTATGTCGCTTTTGCTGATAATTATTTTGCACGAAAATAGAGACAATCAAGTTCAGCACAGAGCAGCTACAGGCGATAGACAGCATAATGATGTATGCGAACGCAATAGGGACGTGACACAGTACAAACATACAGGGTGAGGATGTAATTATACGCAGTATTAGAGTAACAGCGCTGACTGTTTGTCTCACAGACGGTTCTGTGGTTAGAATATATCCTGCATTCAGCTCCTGTAGCAACCAAAGCAGTTTAAGCAGTTGAAGACCCTCGGGGAAAGAATTTGTGCAGTCAAATAGCACAGGATTATGATAATTTGGTCAAGAGCTAGTGAATGTTGGGCCAGCTTGTCTGCATCATTCAAAGGCAGCATTTTCCCACCTTGCCAATATTCCATAGATGAAACAAAGGCACTTTATGTGTATTAACATTGTAAGAATCAAAGTCAAATGTTTAGTTGCAGGAACTTTGCGTCGTCCAAACAAAATTCAGGTTTGAAGTTAAAACATTTTACTTTGATTGACAGATACATGTAAATGTGTTTCATCAAAACAGCAGTGGTAATGAAAATGATGGTAGTGGACACTATCAACAAGGAACGACATATACAGATAAACGAATAACTGGCCCTCTGTGAGCCATATATCTGACCAGAGAGTATTTCAACAGTCCATTGTATTGTCAAGCATATAACAGTCTCATAGATAAAACCTAATTGCGAAAGGAACTGTCCACTAAGACTCAGGTTTTATTGTCTGCTTGTCATCTATAGTGTCAAAGTTGCACATAAATCCAGAATTAAAGGAACACAGACATTAACACAATCAGAGGAGAAAGGCGAGTCATTCATTACTCTGACAAGTTCTGCTTCAGTGTTATTCTGTTGTCTAAACCTAGACTGAAACATGTCATGGACATTATCGGAGAACAGGCAGCTGTTAGGTAACACGTTTCTCTGAAATTGTGGATAAAAATGGAAGGTTTCAGCCAGGCCTGTAACTAGATACATCACTCAGAACCAGATTAGGCTTCTTGAATAAGGGCTTAATTACAGCTCTCTTAAGAGATTTGGAACAAATCCAGAAGATAAGGGTGTATTTGTATTATCTAACATGGGCTCTCGGATTACAGTCAGAAGCTTCTTCATTAACTTTGTAGGTATGGGAGCCAGTAAACAAAGGGATGGTTTACGAACTGTAACTAGTGTAACCTTGTCCCTTTGTTTAAACAAAACAAATGACTCAGCGTGCTGAGAATGCGTAGAAGCATAACACGCATTAGAGACCCACAGGTGGCTATAAGGACTGGTCAAGATACCTTGGATCTTATCCGTGATGTTCAAAAGTCACGATCCTTCCAGTCATCATTTATATTGTCCAGTTGAGGGTCATGATAAATAAGTTAATTATTTGTTCTTTGAGGTGATTAATGAAGACATGCAAGATCTGTTCTGAATCCATCAATTAGACTGGAGAATTATACTGACCGACCTACAGTCTAATTGTTTGTTTTATTAGGTAAGATGAAAAGCCTGAAATTTTGCACACTACCATTGGTGCCCTGAGCTTTGAGAAATCTGTTTCATGCTGGGCTGTGCTTTTATACCTGGAGGCTATGCGTTTGAAGTGTGACCGTTTTAGAGGTATCTCTGTATCTATGGTAATGATGACGGTCAGTTTTACGTGATCGGACACACACTGGATGAGATGCCTGTCCTGTGCAGGGCACACACACACACACACACACACACACACGTCTGTATTCATATCTTCATGGGGACTGATCCATTAATTTCTATGGGCAAAACCCTAATCCCAGCAATGACAGCCTTAACTCCTACCCAGCCCTAACCTTAACCATAAGTAAACAGTCAAAATACCACACTTGGCATTTTTAGTTTTTTGATTGCAGTCAAAGATTTTTATAAAATTGAGTTTTCCCTAATGGGGAACGAAAAAAATGGACCCAAGTCAAATGACATCTGATCCCCAGAATGCAATATATACATAACCCACATACACACACACAGATAGACACACATTCTCATATACAGTATTGTTTTCTATAGTGAGATGACTTACCACAAATGCATGCCTTGACATTAATTGTAATTAGAAAGAGATCCAGTAGAACAGGTTGCTGAGGGATGACAAAAGCCTCCGTGAAATAGTTTCACGAAAGAGGGCTGTAATCATCATAATGAGTAGGGTTTATTTTAACGGACAGAATGTATATGATCAAGAATATACCATGGTATCTCAGAACTCAACCTTAATCCATTCAGAACTCGGGTTCGAATCCTAAAAAGTTCAAATTCTGATCGAATTTTCCCCTAATTAATTGGTTCCCATCCCCAAAAAAGTACACCTACTGTAAATATGTTTTTTAGCATTTAAACACAAAATGAACAGGATAAAACAAGCAGAGCATATACTAAACACATTTTCGCAATTTCTCGCAAACACTGCGGCAACACTGTACACTGTACGTAACATTTTTTCTTAATGGCTTCCAAAACGATAAAGAATGTACCCCAACACTACCCCAAGCCATGCGCCAACACTGTGCCAACACTAGACTATGCCATGTGGTCCATTGTTTATTTTTATTATTACTCTGTATTCATTAATTTGTTCGTAAATCCGAAACTTTTAGGTTGTAACATTTGTACAACAACTTTTTGTTATGATATACAGTGTATACACAGTGTACAGTGTACAGTGTATTACCTGATAGAGTATTTTCAATAAAAAAGCACTATCACCAACAACGTATTAACTATCACCATATTAACAGAATCAAAATTAATGGCATATTGTATATCATTTTTACTTTTTTAATTAATTCCATTCCTTTATCACTGTCAATATATCAATTTTAATTTTGTAAAAAATAGTTTATTTTTGACTGAATTCTGTGTGCACTTGGTCACACCCAGGAAACACATGCTGTTGGCCGTCTGATGCCTCACTCAGGACATGTTCCAAACTGCATACTTGTTTCAGTATTTAACAAATGGTGGAGGCCGGCAGCCTCAAACGTAAGGTGGCGTCCAGTTTTTATGGGTCTGCACCCTTAAACTGTTAAAAGTGTCTTTCATATCAGTGCTGCAAAACATATACAACTGTAAAAGAATCATTTTCAGATGAAATACTATAGGAATGTGTTGCCTTTATGGCATGAGAATCAGGGAGAATGTAGAAGGTTTGGGTTCTGGGAATAGCACAAGTGTGCAGGAGCTTAGGTTAGACTAAAAACAGCAGTTGATGTGTAAACTGTTTTAATAATAATGATGATGATGCACTATTGGTGCCTGCAGAGAAATTCTCTTTTTGCCTATCCCACCTTGATCTCTCTAGCATACATGCAGGTGAGAGCAAGCTTGGTGCTGAAAGGCAGTTGCTCATGGACCCACAGACATGACTATTTCGCTGAAGTCAGGCTTGAACCAGCAACCTTCCAATCACAGGCTGAGGCTTAGCTCACTGAGCCAAATGCTTCCCTCCGGTTCTGTAGTTCTAGATAGCAGAATGTGGTCATTTTGGAGCCTGGCTTTCCACGTCATTCTTGGGCTAATATTTCCTTCCAGCAGAAGAAAATGTGGCCTCATACCATTTTAGTTTTCTCATCAGCTTGTTGGTTTTTTATATCTGAACTTGTTGGAGCACAAACTGTTATGCCCCAAGGAATTAAGATTTTTGGATTTTTTTCTCATGGTATTTTCTTATGTTTATTCTTGAATAGAGTTATGTGAGGACATGGATCTAATTAGTAAATGTTTGCCATTCCCTGTCGCACGCCATATTTTTTAGATGTGATTTGTTTTCGAGACTTCTCCCTTGTGATTTGCTCTGGGATTCCCCTGGTTGTGCATTAATCTTCTCGGGTATCACACGATGTCATATTACATTAATTAAATATGCTTTTCACAGTTATCTGACCAGTGGCATTTTCTGTTTTCTCTTCCAGTCTGTTGCAAGCGGGGTTAGAAAACATGTTGTGTGACTGATATTATGACTGATAACCAGTGAAATCGTCCCCTGAGTTCATTGCTTATGTTCATGCCGTGTGAGCCGTTATCGCTTGACATGCTTCAAGATGTGTCCCTTGTGGGCTTTTCTTCGTTAAAGCAGCGATTTCACGCCAAGCCCTGGAAATGCTGAATGCCGTGACATCCAGTCACTTTTCATTGGCTTCTGGGCTTATATATTTTTAAACTGGCATACCAGGACATTTACTTGCTATAGCGTGTGCAGACCTATACAGGCATATGTTATCCAACCTGAAACCAGTCTAAAGAAAGCTGTTTAAGGGTGGAAATTTCTGAAAATAGTAACTGACATGATGTACTCAAGCACATTAGTTATATTTAAGCTTAAGTTTGAGATTGGACCTGCACAACACAACTGTTCTTTGTCTGACAAATTGGACGAGTCGAGCTGATTCAGGTCTGATGCCGCTCACTGCAAAAGGCAATAAATAATCCAAACTCCTTATCTTGCACCACTGAGTCAGATTTACCTTCGCTGAATTTTGTGGGTTTATCTGCATGCTAGAGTAGCGCTCTGTCCAGTGGTTCAGGGCATTTGGAAAAACAGTATGATGTAATGAGGTTGGATTTCATAAATGCAGATTGAATGTTTGTTAATGTTTTATGTGGTTTCTGACAAAGGTACATGGTAATTAAAGCAGTGGGGAAAGATAATGCTGCCAGTAAGGAGTTTGTATATTTGCCATTCAAAAACTGGAAAGGTCTTGGTTTGGACTACCTGGGTTTTTGGCCACAGAGATAAATGATCTCATTCATTCTTTGGTCTTCATTCTTCACATCATGTCTGATTTGCTGTTCAAAGTATAATGGAGACCTAGAGCACTTGGTGAAGCAACTCATGTCAGACTACGCTCCGGCAGATATGGGCTCCAGCAAGCACTGGACACAAGGCAGCTTGTTAGTAGGATAGATGTAACCAGTAGGATGACAACTCCAAAGCTACAGTATTAAAGTATTGACCTGGTGGTATTCGAGTGATGATGGCTGAACTGAGGCTGCTTCTGGAAGGTTCTGCAGAATGAAGTTCCTCAGGTGCCCTGCAGTACTAAACTCCCATACTCATATAAATAATATCTGCCATGCTCATAGTAAAAATTGCTGCCACAAGTGGTTTCCTGGAAAGTCTTATTATTTTTTTCATTTGTTCTTATTTTCTGTCAAGGGTAATTACAGGCTTGCTGTTAGAATAATAAACCCAAAGGCATCATACACACAAATGTTTGCAATATGCAAAATAAAAAAGACTGATCAGATAAGGGAAGGGAAAAGAAGGGGATTTCTAGAAGGTGACTTTAGGAAATGGGGATAAAGCTGGAGTAAAAAAAGTAGCAGTAATTTTCTTAATAATGCACAACCTCACAAAGATATTCAGATGGTGCATCTATTGACTATATGAAACAAACAAATTAATGGGTACGATGAAACTTTAAATGACTGGTTAAATAAAGTACTGTTATGGAAAAAATACTAGTGATGTACAATAAATAGCCAATCATGAAAGAATGGTTCGGAATTCAGGTAGGCGTTACCAGACATGCATAGTCAAAGCGAAGGGGGCAGGTTTTATTTGTTTCACAGTATTGTTGTTTGGAATGGAGTGCTTGTTTTGTATGTTGTCGGTTTGTAAAATGTGGAAACAATTCCTGAAGCTGGATAATTGCCACTCATAATTAGGAGCAATGTAGCTTACATGCCGAT
>JAODJW010000007.1:7588161-7598978 GCA_026777045.1 Hyperopisus bebe
TTTTTTTTCATTCGTCAACATGCCCTCGACCTCTCACCCGGGTGGACATGTGTGTCTCCTTTGCAGACATCGACGAGTGCGAGAGGAATCCGTTGCTGTGCCGCGGTGGGGAGTGCGTCAACACTGAGGGCAGCTTCACCTGTGTCTGCCCCGTGGGCCATGAGGTCACCCTGGATGGGTCTGCCTGTCTGGGTGAGAATGGGGGATGTCTGGGATTTCATTTGTGTGGAAGAACTGGGCCCGACCAACTGAACCTACATAGGGATTTTAATGCTAGAAAAAACAATACCATTGGCTGGTGTGGAGTGATGGTACAGCACAACGAGTAACAACATTTTAGCTTGAAGTTTCTAATTGGTTGCCGGTTCGAGTCATAGACCATCATGCTCTCTCGCTTCATCCTGGATCTGACTTCCTCCAGGAAAAACATCCAGCTGTATAAATAAAAAAAATTGTAAGCTGCTTTGGATAAAGGTGTTGGCTAAGCAATGAAATAACAGTAATGGTCCAGACTGCAGAAACCAGGCTGGGAGCAGAACTGCCCCGAGCGCGGATTTCTGCCCAGTGCCAAGCCTTGTCCCTGAGGGCGTGTCTGGGCTGCTAAGGACTTAGGATCCCATCAACTACAAAACACACCTGGTCACACGGCACTTTTATGTATCCCCCCCCCCCCCCCCCACTTGCCATATAGGACATTTTCAAAAAGGAATGACTAGCTAATGAATACATGCCATAACTATTAATCTCTAAATTTCTAATATTTGCTGTTTTTTACAGGATAAGTTGTGTATTGTTGATAAACCTTTTTACAGTATATATCAATGGTAATACGCTGAATGTGGTTAACAGCAACACAGGGCCCTTGTAAACAGTCTGTGATTAATGTGCAGACAGATAAATAGCGATGGCTTTGGTCAGTGGCTTTGTGTGCATGTTGTATTGCGGTCAAATTCTGCCAGAGACAGCAGCTCAGTTTACAGTCCAGTTCGCTACAATTTATAGTGAAAGCTTAACAACCGTATTAGATGGGATTATCCTCACATTTGAACTGCGAAGGGGGGCTTCACCCACAGTACCCTAGTGTTTAGGCAGACTGACTCCTGGGTAGCGAAAAGCCATCAGGATACATGTTCTGCTGGGCGGCTGGTGGAAACCGGCCATGGAGACCGACCTTCTTCTCTCGGGAGTCTGTCATAGATTCCCCGCACGAAAAGACAAATAGACTGACTCCAGGGCAGACCACAGATGCATATCATGGGATTGAATGTAGCATTAAAGAAGAATCTTTCTTGGTGAAATACTGAGCATCCATGTAGGCTATGATGCCCCAGCTCTGCACTGTTTTGGGTTTATTATGATTATTGTTGTTCAGGACTCACCCGCCCTCTGGGGTCTCTCCTGTGAATGTAACACCCACGCAATACCAATATATCAGTGGATCACTTTTGAAAAACGCTCACTTTGACTAGGCAAAGTGCATCTGAATGAAATTACAGCACCGGATGGTTTTATGCAGCTCATGTGAATTTATTGCCAAATCAGAGTGAGTAAATGCAAAAAAAAATTATTTCCAGCTGCTGAAAGTTAAAGTGTTTTTTTTTTTTATGTCCCGTCCAGATATCAATGAGTGTGAACTAAGCGACAAGCTGTGCAGGAACGGCCAGTGTGTGAACGTGATTGGTGGTTACCAGTGCTCATGCAACATGGGCTACAAATCTACAGAGGACAGGCTGTCCTGTGTGGGTAAGCGCCTCACTGGGCCCAGGGAGGATTGCCGCATGCGTATGTGCACGCTGGGCTGGCTGTGTGACGTGCGGCTGCATTTGCAGACATCGACGAGTGTACCATCCAAAATGGCGGCTGCGATAACTTCTGCACCAACTCAGAGGGCAGCTACGAGTGCAGCTGCCACAGCGGCTATGCCCTGATGCCGGATCACAGGAGCTGCACAGGTGAGGACCTCCGCTTAAGACCTCCACCCTCCGACAGAAACTCCTTGCCAGACAGCTGGGCTTAGTCACCTACAAGATGTGCTGCAGTGCATGCTGTAGGGAACCGCTATTCAGTCACCTGACAAGACCGGATTGCTACCATTACCTGGAATTCGAACTCCATTTTAATTTATACCTTTCATGAGATAACTGCTGGATGATTTATAAAGATCCATTTACATTTCAGCCTTTTCCCAAGAAAGTCATGAGCTTCTAACAGATGGTCTTGACAGATGGATTGTCACGAGCAGTACAGAACATGAAAGGGGCAAGAACTAAAACACACTATTGGCTACCTGCCAGTATTAAAAGTCGCCATTAGTTATCTGCCAGAATTAAAGCACGCTATTGGGTACCCTCCAGTATTTAAACATGTCATTGGCTACCAGCCAGTATGGAAACACATGAGCATAATTATATTATTTCATGGTTCATTAGCTAGTATGACAGTGGGCTAAATTTTCCACCCATCCAGGAATGTCATTATTTCATGCCCAATAAAACATTTCTGTCTCTGGGCAATCAAACATACAGTAGAATCTTTCAGTAGATCAAGTATAGTATATGGCATATTTAAATGTCAGTTTGGCTTTGTTAATCATTTCAGTCTAAGTGTTTGACTCATTTTAGGTTAACCACATGAATTGATATAATTTCATACAGCAGGCTTAGTTACAGCAGTTTTAGGCTTACATCTATAATAGGCTAACATCTGTAAAGAAAACCACATCAGACCTCGATGAATGACAGTTAGCAAGTCCAACTGTCAGACCCATTCTGACAAGAGAGAAGATGCTGGAGCTGGTCACCAGCACCAGAAGATGAATCGTTATATCCGTTAGCTACATGGCTGGCATGATTACTCCCTGACAATCATTTAACATTTCACGGTATGCATAAAAGATTAATAATTGTTTTAAAATGAAAGACTGGGCCCTATTTTGCATCCGGCGTAAAGCACCGCTGGGTATGTGGCGAGTGTTTTTGCTGGCATGAACCCAACGCAATTGTCATTTTTCGGTCCACGTCATTTAAGTAGCAAATGTATAAAAATATGGTAAGAATTATATGTCATAATGGCTGGTCATAATATTCACAGTAAGCTAATCAGAAATAAATTACTACAGTGGGACCCCTGTATTCGAGGTTTATCATGGACCGAAAAACAGTTTACGAATCTCAGAATTGAAGCTGGTTTCAAAGTTTTAAACGGTCACAGTGGCACACTGAAGTGTCACTTGCTCTCTTGGTGCTGAGTTAAGAACCATAGAGCCTTTATAGCCTGTTTTCTCTCCAGATATCGATGAATGTGAAGACAGTCCAGACATCTGCCATGGAGGCCAGTGCACAAACATCCCTGGAGAATACCAGTGCCTTTGCTTTGATGGCTTCATGTCCTCGGATGACATGAAGACCTGTCTGGGTAATTTATTCCATAATTTTTTCTGTGAAATGTTTTTTATTTATTGTTTTATTATTATTTTATTATTATTGCATCAAATTATGTTATATTATTATTATTATTATTATTATTATTATTATTATTATTATTATTATTGTTGTTGTTGTCGTCGTCGTTGCTGTTATTAGCTCAGGATTGTCGATTCAAACATATATCTGTGTGTGAAAAGTGAGCTCTTTTGAATCATCTGTGTGTCTGCCTGAATGACTCCTGAAATATGGCATGATCTTCATTTGAGTCATAATTAGCAACATTGTAATATAAAGCTAATTTAATCAGCCTAAGTCATCGATGGAAAAAAACTCAAGGATAATGACCTCTTGAAAGTCAGGTGTTCCGATTAATCCAGATATGGGTTTGAACTGCCCTCTCACATGGAAACACTGCAGTGCCAATTACCTGCTCCTCACAACGCAGTTCTGCTCAAGAGCAATATGACATGATTAAACATGATTTCAGAGGACGTCAGGAGAAGAGTTATGGAAGCCTGTAAACGGTTACAAAAGTAATTGGACCTCCACTAGCTCTGGCAAATAGCTCTTGGTTTGCTTTGGGGCCTTCTTTGAACACAGAGCACCATCTAGTGGGGTCAGAAAATACAGCAAATGGTTCATGATGCTTCATTTGGCCAAACATAGCAAATACTTTGCAAAATGAAGAAAGTAGGGCCCATTGCTACTGTCTGTGGGATCAGGCATGCAAGGATGCAAGGGCGTTTCAGGGTAGGGGCACATTGCGGTCTCTCACAAGTGACAACGGAGCTTCGGTTGATGGTTAGGGATCTGTAGATATCACTTTCACTAGATAACGTCATTGTTCATGAGTTTAGCATAAGAAAAACGGTGAACAAGAGTGGTGTTCAAGTGAGGTTACCAAGGTAACAGGCACTGCACGCCAACAAAAGCATTTTGGGGGCCTGAAGTGTGTTACAGACCACCTGGACGCTCCGGAGCACTCCAGAAACTAAGATCTGAGGAGAGGCAAAGCAAAAGTTGAAGCTTTTAGTAAATGTAACACTGCGTATATGGACTGAAACCACATCCCATCTGTGAAGTATGGTGGGGAGGGTATATGGTGTGCTGCTATTTAACTGCCTGGAGAGCTGAACAGCTTGCAAGCATTGAGGGACTGAAGAATTCCAAGTTGTATCAAGAAATTCTACAGCAGGGTGCTTGCCTGTGACATACATCTCAAACAAAACTGGGTCATGCGAGACAACGATGATCCAAAACACAGGGGTAAATCAGCAACAGAGTGGATAAAACAGAAGAAGTTACGTATTTTAGAAAGTCCTGACCTCATTCCAGTTGAAATGTTGTGGCGTGATCTGAAGCAGGCTGTTCGAGACGTCCCAAAACTACACAGGAACAGAGACCAAAACGCGTGCAAAACCGTCCATAGGTCTAGTCAGCAGCTACAGAAAGAGACTGAGACTATTGCCAACAAAGGAGTTTTCTCTAGTTAATAAATGTAAGAATTCACATAGTTTTTTCATCAATGAGCCTACTCGTTTAAACTATTCGATCAATAAAAATATGGCAATGTAAGTGGTGTGTGTTGTTTGATAAATAAGACAGTGTTGTTTGATAAGTAAATGACAGTCCTTTCAGGCATATAGTAGACTGAGACATTTGCTCTTTATTTTTAGGTGAAAATGGATGAAATGTGAAAACCTGTCACTCCTCTCTTTGTTTTTTAAGATGTCGACGAGTGCAATCTCAATCCCAACATCTGCTTGAATGGGAATTGTGAGAACACGAAGGGCTCGTTCATATGCCACTGCGACCTGGGTTACTCCGTGAGGAAAGGCTCGACGGGCTGCACAGGTAGGCCTGTCTCCATGGTGCAAATATCTATGCCCATCCTTTCCCCAACAGTCGAACTGCCCACTCAAAATAAGTAGCCAATCAAACCATGCGAGTTAAAATAGTGACCAATCAAACTGTGCCCTGTAAAGCTAACTAACAATTGAACTGCTGCTATTTTGACAGTGTCTGCTCAAGCTGTGTCCAATGAGCTGGCATTCAATCAAAATATGTCCAGTTAAATTAGTGCCCCGATTTCAGTGAGCCGTTTGATGTGAAACATATGGAATAAAAACCAGCCAGGGAACTCCATAAAAATGTGAATAGTGCAAATTCAGGTTGCTACGGGATGTTTTTAAAGAACTCATGGTGAGTCACTGAAACCAAACAGATTGGCCTGGGTTGGCCGTTAACCGCAGATGCTTACTAGGTCATATCGTTGGTCCTTTGGTGTTTTCAAACTCCTTTTCAAATGATTCATCGAGCAAAGTGAACAACTGGACAAATGGCTCCCTGATGTGTTCAATTTACAAAGGGAATTAAAATGCACTTATCATTGGCCTCTGCGCTGTGATATATTGTTCCTTTTATAAAGTAATTATTGTGTCATACACTCAGCATCAGACAGACTTCTGAGTTACCCCAATGAATCATAAATCTGACCTGAGTGATTCAGCTACATAAAAACAGACAAACCTCCTAGTACTACGATGTGGTCAAAGTCTTACCGCTGGTGTCAGGAGCTGAAATTGGCAGATTCTGGTGGGTTGTGTGGTGTGTGGATTCTGCTGATGTTTCGCAGAAACAGGCGTCTTCGTTTTCAAACATTTCAAATGAAACGTCAGGGAGAATTTCACTCAAAATAGGTGAAACGTCAGGGCCGTTTTCGGTTAATATGAGTGGAACAGTGGAAAATCAAATGTGTTGGACTGAAGGCGGGGTACTGGATCCAGGAAAGGGGGTTTCCATGGCTAGTTTCAGGCTCTTTGGAGTTTTGCCATCCTAACTGGGCAGAACATGGCAGTGATTAAGGGCAAGCATGGGCTTGGATCTAAATGCCTACTGGTTTAGGGTTTTGAGGAGCCCAACTGATCTATACTTGAAACACTCTCCCTGAGACCCTTCTCTGTCTCCCTCTACCACCAGACCAAATCGCCAGAACAACAAGGCTAACATTTCTGGGAGTGTGTGAAGATTGCAGACTGTGTAATGGTGGTACGATAGTCAGGAATGGAAGCCAGCGGTCAGCTGTTTTTAGTTAGGGCCCTTTGATTGTTGGAGGTCTTGGTGTAACCAGTAAGGTGCAACAGTTCACTACATTATCAGCATGCCTGGGGAGGGAACACGATTAGGAATTCCTCTTGCTGGAGTATGTGTCCCCTGTAGTTATATGATGAAATTTGTTTTGTAATTAGGTTACGCCATGCCAGTAAATCAGAAGAGATTATCCAAAACAAATAAATATGGGGGTTAAGCAGACTTGAGTTCTCACCACTTGTCCATTTGAGTCGTTAAATTATTTAGCGTGGGAAAACTGGTGCATCTGGATGACAGAACGAAAGATGAAATGGATTGGGGCTTCATTCGGGGAATCCCCTGTTCTGAACAAAAAGTTGGGGGGATGGCGGAACTATACAACAAAGGAAATACTTTGGAATAAACACACTCGCCGTCTTGGCAGGGAAGAACTGAGTAGAAAAAAAGCAAAACAGGACACAAAATGCTTTCCTGGGAAAATTCAGGAATGAGAAACAGGTGCAAGAGCCGGTCACCTGACGTCCTCCGCCAAGGTGGATGCTGGCCCCTATCTGACACAGTTAGTCGGAATCTCCCTTGTGGCTTGATGCTGATGAGGGCTTCCTCGGTACTGGTGATGTGACAGGCCGAGCCACACGAAAGCGGCTGCTTTAGGAGATGTGAGGTGCACAGGGATCCTGCTGCCGGACGGCTCCCCACGTGCCACGGTGATCAGTGCACGGTGCCAGTAAGCAGCTAGTTTCAGAGTTTTGGGAACACTTCTGGTTTTGATGTTATCCATACCCCTGGAACCAGTTAGCAGGTTATACATGATTAATCAGTGGAATGACACGCTTTACTTTTCGCATAGTCTGAGAAAAGCTCTCCAGCTGGAGGTAATTCCAGGACAAGTCCTTCATGCTTATTTCTGTTGCTTTTTGGAGATGTCATCGCTGAGGGCATTGTCGTTGTGACGTCGCCGCGTGGCGGCTCTGCTTCTGTCGTGAGGGGGGAGCCAAATGCCACATTCGGAATGCAGAAATTTGTCTTTGTCATCAGACGGGCCATAGGGCAGCTATTGTAAATGTGTGCAGCCCAATTTTCAGCAGACCCGCTAAGGTGGCTGCCCGCTGGTTTTAATTAACTTCCAGACCACATGACTTGTCATCGGTGATTTGTTTCCCCGTTGATAAACGGACAGATCTTCCCTAATTGGGAAGGCTTTAGAGAATCCTGCTTTTCCCACACAGATGTCTATATTGTGCCTGTTTGAAGAAGTGATATTGCAATGGGGATCGTGTGGAAATACACAGAGATAATGAGTCTTGGCAGCTTGGCACATTTTGACACACGGATCTGTCTGGCAGCTCAGTGGCTCAGTGCACAGTGGTATTTGCTGCTTCCTACCTCTAGGGCTGGGAGTTTGGATACCCTCCCTTAGTCTGTCTGTGGAGTTTGCCCATAGGGATAGGCTGTAGGATCACCATGACTCAGTATTTACAGTATGGACGATGGATTTAAAACATTAATATCAAATTTAATGATTTACTGTACCATTTGTCATTGAATAATACTGTCATACATATCCATTGTTCAGCTGGTCAGGGTTGCTGGTGCCTCAGAGTCTGTCCCAGGCAGCAGAGGGCACAAAGCTGGGTGCCACATTCAGGTTCCCCCCCTCAGAGCAGAGGCAGCATTCGAACCCTCATACCTAGAAGTGTGAGGTGACAGTGCCCCCTACTGAGCCACCCCAGTACTGCACAGCCTCACGTGCTACAAAACAAACATCACCTGAAATAACTTCTGAATGGCTGAAGCATGCTAACATATAAATGACTGCTAACAGTATCATTTTCATTTTGCCTTTAAAAGTATATTAACTGTGGACACTGATGGCGACAAAACAGTTTGTGACATTATTTCAACATTTTGATACTTTTACTGGTTTTACTTGAGGCATTTATAAACCTGTGGAACAGTTCTGTAGGAAAGTGGTATCTGGTTCACAGTCATTTTCAGCATTAGCTAAAGCTTTCGCTCAATCGCAGACCTCATCCGGCTGTAAACGTTTGCCTATGGGGAATAATTACCCCTTTATGTAGCATTACTTGCGCGCATAAAGATAGGGTGGGAATACATTTGTGCAGCAGAGAGTTTTAGGAGAGGCTCTGTGCAGGTCACATTAAATCACTTGCACAGAGACTTCTTTGTAATCGGCATGGGAAGTCCACAGCAAGCGGCGAAAATGCTTTAAATCACATTCGGTGATGCCTGAAGTCATTCTCTTCTTTTCTTCCTTGACAGAATCATCCCCCATCATATGACAAGCATTAGCCTCTAAAACAGTCCAAACCCATCTTTATCGTTACCAAGGCCCGGCTGCACGGGTCCGTGACAGCCCCTCGCATGCGATGACGACCTTGCTTTTCCAAGCGGAGTTCCTGCATTCTTTGCAAGATGTACATATTTTTCCTCATGAGGCGGCTTCCAGGCACCATGAGAGATATCTTTAAATCACAGGCATCCTGTACTCAGACAGAGTATAATGTGTTCTTTAGACCCCATATTAAGAATCATTTTATGGGCTGGGAATTTAAAACAGTCGGTGTGAAAATGAAGACTGGAGCTGTGCAAGATTCTGGAGCAGCCTGTAATTTTGGGGTTACTAAGTAGATGCACTGAGAAATAAGTACATACCGCATTCTGTGAAGCCTGGCATGGCTGGTTTTATGGTTGCCACCTATTCTGTTCAGCATAACCAGTTTCATGCTGCTAGGAAGGTTCCTTTCCAGATACTGTTTTTGTCATGTGGCTGGGCACAGAATTTTTTTTCAATACCACATCATTATAACATTTGGTTAAAAACAGATGGGCTTCAGATTATGGCGTATTATTCAGGACTTCATGACAAAATAAGGCTTTGACCTCTCTGGAGGTTGGGATAGGACTTCTGAGCTGGAAGTAGATGGTTCCCCAACACCTTTGGACCTTCGGGAATCCTGGGTCCCTTTCTGCTCAGTAGGACCATGTACTGGTTCTCTTGGACCCTCCAGGGGAATCATCTAAAAAAAGGGCCCGATACATCCGCTGAAGCGTGATCTGGGTTCATAAGCAGGAGCTTAATTCTAGTGGTTAATAGCAAAGCCTGTAATCCTCATTTTCTTGAGAGACTGTGATTTAATTATAATTGGAAAGGCCTTTAAAAGCATATTAAGTTTTGCTTTAGGTTAGGCATGATTTGACTCATCTGTTTTTTTTTTTTTTTTTGATATTTTCAATATCTGGAGTTTCCAATTAAACATCTGGACATGTACATTTGCCAAGTGGGAACATATAAAAGAATTCAGCTAAAAAGCAGTAAGAGTCCATAATGCTCTCTCTGTTTATTTGTCCATCTGCCCGTCTCGCAGAGTGTCGTTAAGCATGCCAGTGTACGCAGATTTAACACGCCTGCAGGGAGCTTTCTCCTCACTACCATGTTCAGCTTTTTCGCTTTTTCTACTCAACGTTATTTCCCCCCTGCTCTCTGCGTCCATAGCGTCCTCCCGATTGTCACCGGAAAACAGGAAACTGTGGCTGCAGGGCCAAATCATTTGGGGCTTAATTTTTGGTCGGACCTAGAATGCTCCGGAGCCGACAGCATGCACGCCGAGTCATCACGCAGCAATTTTGGCGTACTGAAAATTGAAAAGAAATATGATTTTGTAATGTGGGCTATTTTTGTGACCTTTCTGCAGGTGTGGTGGGCAGTGCCTAATTCCTTTGGATAGGTAGCCGGGATGTGTAGCAGTCAGATCGTTCTGGCAGCTTCTATTTTAGGTGACTTTACTGGTGCTCTGCTGGTGATGGACAGTGTGTTTATTCACGTCTGTCTGGATGGCTTCTCCGCAGATATTAACGAGTGTGAGATCAGCGCTCACAACTGTGACCGGCACGCCTTGTGCACCAACACAGCAGGGAGCTTCAAGTGCAGCTGTGGGCCCGGCTGGTTCGGCGATGGCATAACCTGCACCGGTAAGAGCGACGCACCCGCCTGCCACCAGGGGGCATTTCTGGTTTGCTTCAGTCAATGACTCTGGCTGGAAGTGAGGATGCCTGAGCTCTGCTGTATAGCTCTCGCATTCTGATCCTCCATACACTTCTTACTGGGTATTTATCTGTCACAAGCCCGGCTGAACTTATACCTATTTGACTCCTTGACAGCTGTCATGTACTGTCTGCCTTGCTTGTACGTGGGATTTGGAGAAAAGCATATGCTAAATTAAGAAAATAAATAAACAGATGTGAATGTTAGCTGAACTGTTGTATGTCTGAGAACCCCCC
>JAODJW010000007.1:7615870-7629735 GCA_026777045.1 Hyperopisus bebe
CCCAGGCGGAGACTCAAACCCAGGTCCCAGAGGTGTGAGGCAACAGTGCTAACCACTGCACCACCATGCCGCCCCTAACACCATATCGATGAGGACAAATCAAACCAGTAACTATTGCAGAAAAAAAAAAACATGAACACAAATTGAGTAGTTACTAAGAATAGTGAGTAGCAGGTATTTGTCATAGGGATTGTTTTACTGGTTACAAGCAAAGTTTTCGAGCCAGGGAGGAATCAGAGTGCACCCAGTCAGCCACGTCACACTGATCTTCATAGGTGGAAAGTTCAGGTTCAGAAAGTACAAATCCAGACCACGGTTTTGTTTCAACCAGCCAGTTGAGTACTCTGTGACTGTGACTCTTTATGCTCAATTGGTTGGTTGAAACAAAACCTTGGTCTGGATCTGTACTTTTTGGACCTAAACTTTCCACCTCTGCTGATCTTAGGAATACAGATCCCCTTTCAGTCGTTTGAGGACAGCAGTGGTAGGACTGAGGCTTGTCATCTCATTCCTGCAGACAACAACGAGTGTGCCATGGACCCTGGACTTTGTGGCTCAGACGGAGTGTGCCAAAACAGTCCCGGCAGCTTCAGCTGCGAGTGTCAGCGTGGATACATCCTGGACCAGAGTGGACAGAAGTGCGAAGGTCAGCCACATCTCAAGGAGTTTCCGTATCTCACTGTGACTCATGGTCTGTCTTTGGCCTGGGTAAGTCCCATTAAACCTTTGGCGCTTATTTTCTGCTGTCCCACGCTGTGTCCTACAGACGTGAATGAGTGCGAGGGGAACCATCGATGTCAGCATGGCTGTCAGAACCTGGTGGGCGCATATCGGTGCAGCTGTCCCCAGGGATACCTCCAGCACTACCAGTGGAACCAGTGTGTGGGTGAGGCCACTTGTCTCTTTCTACAGGACGTCACATCGTGATGTTCACCAAGACCGCCTGCTTGCTCATTCTCTTTCTAGAAAGACCTCCCTTCAAAGATCACTTTGAGGATAAAGACTGCAGGAAATAGATCTAAGAAAGGAGGCTTTTATTAAATTATGGTTGCCCCTCATTTTACCCGAATCTGAAAATATACCTTAGCACACGGGTATGGCAGTCAGAAGGAGGTGGGCCTGTCCCAGTTTAGATGACAGTGTGATGTAACACATGGAAACATTCATAAAATGACTCGATTTACAGGTCTTTTTGTTCCCATCTTTAATTTTTGAGGGCATCACCGGTGATGTCACTAGTCAGCCGCACCCCCTCCTTTGGAGCACCTGGCCCTCAAAAAAATGAGTGTCCACCACTGGCTCACTGCACCACATTGCTTCTTCATCTCTCCGTTTTCGTTTGTCTTTTGCACTCAGATGAAAACGAGTGCCAGAACAGCCAGGTGTGTGGCGACGCTTCCTGCCACAACACGCTGGGCAGTTTCCGCTGCCTCTGCCCCACCGGCTTCAAGTACCAGGCGTTCAGCGGGGCCTGCGAGGACATCAACGAGTGCTCGTCCTCCCAGAAACCCTGCAGCCACGGCTGCTCCAACACTGAAGGGGGCTACCTGTGCGGCTGCCCGCCAGGCTACTACCGCGCAGGACAAGGGTTAGCGCCCCCCGGCTGCTGCACGTTGAAACCTTAGCATCCATGCCTGCCGGACGTCTCTCCAAATCATGTGTAATTTCGTCCCTCTTCCTTACAGGCACTGCATCACCGGTCTGGGCTTTGGGAGCGGAGACCAGGGTGCCGAGAGTGATGACAACGCCCTCTCCCCTGAGGCCTGCTATGAATGCAAAGTAAACGGTTACCCCAAAAAAGGCAGAAAGCGCAGGAGTGTCGATGTAACAAACGATGGAGCTCTTAGTGGCTCACAGGTAAGCTTCAAGGCCCGTTTAGCAGCCCTAAAATCACATGCAGCGGCTGTGATGTATGATTTCCTCACTTCAAGTCACAGATCGGTAGTTCAATTCCCAGAAAAGCAACAGACTTTAAATATTTGACCTGTCATCTAATGCAAGAAAGATCACTGAAGTGAAAAACCGTCATTGTTGACGTAGCATAGCACACAGTGCACAACAATGAAATGTGTCCTTTGCATTTAATCCATATCTGACATATCAGGGGGCAGCCATTATTTAGTGCTTGGGGAGCAGTGTATGTGGACAGTACGTTGCTGGTTGGGGATTCGAACCAGCAACCTTTCGATCAAAAGCACATGCTGTGAACCATTAGGTTACCACTGCCCCAAAACTCATTCTTCTGCTGAAATTTGAGCTCGGATCACTGGATTCAGAGTCTAGAGTACGGACCATTGCTCCCAGGAACCACACTGGAATCACATCCCACCATCATGGGAGATTAACTATTAATCCCTGAGGGGAATTTTTTTTAAATGCTTGTGTTTTTGTTTACTGAGTCTTCAGCTGATTGCACAGTGGTCTGTTATATTTTCAGGATGAGCAAGAGATTGTGAGCCTCGCAAGTGTGGATGTGGAAAACACTTTCCTTCTGAACCTCAGCATCAGCAATATGAGCAGCAAAAAACGCATCCTGGGGTTCACACCCGCTCTGTCCACCCTCAGCAACCACACCCGTTACTTGATTGACTTTGGGAACGAGGACGGCCTCTTCAAGATCAACCAGAAGGAAGGAATAAGCTACCTTCATTTAACCAAGATGAAGCTTCAACCTGGAGCACATTATTTACAAATCAGCAGTATTCCGCTGTACAAAAAGCGAGAACTGGCCCAGCTGGAAGACAAGAATGACAAAGACTACCTCACCGGTCAGCTGGGGGACACGCTGAAAATGAAAGTGCAGATCATTCTCCACTAACAGCACAAGGACACGGTGAAATTATGTGTAACCAAAGAGACAGAAGAACAGCACAGTTGATTCCCAAAGACGATTCCACATATCATGGATTCAATCTCTTATTGCCTGCAGCGAGTGCACAAAAGCAGCCTCTTTCGGAGCAGCCACAGAGTGGGGAAAGAAAAGCATGAGGGCAAAAATCAGCCCCATAGTTTGTTGTGTTCTCAGGCTTCGTGCAGAAAGCTCCTCGTTGAATAAGGGTTTGCATGATGATATGTTGAATCTTGCGACAATCCGAGGGACACAAATTGCAGAAAGGCACTGATGCTAAGAATTTTTTTTTTTTTAAATAAAGAAAACCGCTTAGCTAATGTTGAGGATTTGGATCGGCCTTGAAGGACTTTTTCATACTTCTGCTTTTCCATCTTTTCAGCTGACTAGATCGGCATTGTATTACGTATTAACTTCTGCTGGCAACGTGACATCCTAGGATTAAAAAATGAACCGTAAAATGTCAGATTGCCCAAGTCTGAGGGAAGGAGACCCAAAAGCGGCAAAAAGGGGAGGTTTGCAGCGGTACCTTAACAGCCACTTTGGTGGTGCCAAGAGACTCTTTATTCCATTATGTTTTGGGTTTGAATTTTGCATCGTGCCAGTAAATTGTGGCATTTTATTATTTCAGTGACATGACTTAAGTCACTGTTTACCATTCGAGGATGAAATTCTTTTAAGCAGGTTCCTGTGAATGTTTCTCTGGATCACTAAGGAAGATACTTGGGCCTTCTGCAGTTTCACAGACCAGGTAGCCGAAAAGCAACTTTACTGTCTGAAAATTAAATCTGCAACCAACCAAAGTTTAGCTCAGTAGCCTCTTTGCTTTCAGTTATATCTATATTACATGTAAATGAAGTGTGTTTATACTGTAACCATACCACTTTTTTAATCATCAAAGCAATTGTTAACTACATAAAGCCCTGGAAGGAAGGGTTTTGTAATGGTGCTTATAATGACCAACTACTTAATTGTATACACCATTCTGATGAGGTAATATCTGTGACTGAACATTATGCACTGAGGCCTTGTTGGCCACACCCATTCTCGCAAGTACGATCAGTGCTGTCATCAAAGATGATGCAACCACCTTTCACTACCAGTGTTTGTTCACATCGGTGAGGGATTAGTTTCAGTAAATTCACAATAAAAACAATTTTTTGGTTTAACGGGGCTTGGTTATACTTAAATGTGAAGTGTGCCGTTGTCAACATGAATTAACATTTAAGGGTCTAAATCAGGATCTCTTAGACCAGTTTCCAGTGACACATCCAGTTTCTTCCACTTATTAGGTTCACAGAGTGGTAAGTGATCGTCTGCAGCCTGTGACATTCATCATTACATTCAAAAGAAAAATACACTCCTGCTCATAGATAAACAGAAATCATAGGGTAGTTACTGGGTTTACTGCCAATGTAACGAGTGTTGATTATGGGCACATGTGTGGTTAGGCGGCATCACAGCCAATGAGACAGACCACCTTAGTTCCTTTGGCTACCTACATGTTTGTCCTACCGCTACACTTCAGTTCAGAAGATGTGAGAACATTCTGGTATGTGGTTTTTGCTCTTTATGGGTGAGGGGGGTAAACAGGTACTGAAAGCTGTGATTAAATGCATCTTTGTCTCCCAGCCAAATACGAGCAATCAGTGTTTAATGGGCAAGGGGCCCTCATGCATTTTTGAAATCTGTAGGAAAAAATCTGCTTTGAAATGATCTTTAGCCAACAAATCACAGAAAGGACTGCTTGGCTGGTTTTATGTCAGAGGATCAGTATTACCGGTTAACAGGAACAGAAAACCTATGGATTTCTAAATGCCTGATGCATTCCTGAGGCACCAGGTGAGAAGACTTACTTTCAAGGTAATTAGTGCAGTCGCAGGCTGAGGTGTGGCCTACTGGGATCTCATTTAAATTCTAGGTCTATGGTCAGGATGTTTCTTGATGCACAAGTTTTAGGATGTATTTTGTATGTTTTGTATGTAACAATGCATAGTACTGCTGCCTCACACCTCTGGAACCAGGGTTTGAGTCTGCCTGGGCTTCATGTGTGGAGTTTGCATGTTGTCATGTTTGCAGACCTCCAGGTGCAGGTGAGAGTGTGAATGGTGTGAGAGTGTGAATGGTGTGAGAGTGTGAATGGTGTGAGAGTGTGCCCTGTGATGGGTTGACACCCCATCTTCTAGGATAGGCTCCAGTGGTTACAGAAAATGGATGGATGGATAATTCCAGAAGTGTATTTTTCAGTAAGTATGACTGGATAATTAACTCAATAATGAGTCCATTCCATATTCTGAATATCAGCTATAGAAGAGTTTTGGCCTATTGGACATTAAAGTTATGCAGTTTTCGTTCTCCAAAAGCATGTTGTACAAGAGTTTGGCAAATGCATTGTCTCAGTTCATATCATTACAGTCAGTTACGGGCACAACTTTCATATTTAGATGGGAACTGGTGATTGCCAAACTAATGGTATTAATTCACAACCTACAAATATACACCGGACTCACGTTACTCAATACTCAGCAACTAAAAGAACATTGTGGAATGTAAAGGTGTCTTTAGGAAGACAAATTGGCAATATACTGCTATGATATTCTAAGTTAGAATCCAAAAATGAAAAGCAAATGGGTTTCTTCAATGTACATGTAGCACAGGACAGTGGCAAATGTAAGATCAATCAACCTGGCCGATTTAAGGCTGGGAAAGGAAACTTTATGACCGTATGACCATAGTTTTGCTGCATCTCCTCATGACGTTAACATATGTAGGTAATCTAAGGAAATAAACGAGGAGACAAGATGTTCCAAAGCTATTACACTTTATGTAAGAAAATAAAAATTGGAATAAAGTTCAAGTATCTAAATAATAACATTTAGAGTAGAGTCAGTCAGTTTCAGCCAGTCGATCCGAAACCATCAGCCCCTCGTTCTGTTTCATCAAGTGCCTGGGTAAAATAAGAATTTAAGTTGGTGTGTGTGTGTGTGTGTGTGGGGGGGGGGGGGCGTGCATAAAGGAATGGGGTTATTTTCATACTGTAAGCTGCACAGGCAGGTTACCTCACACTGCTCCAGGTCGGGATGGCAGATTCTCTCACAGATCAGCTGGGCGATTCGCTCCCCTTTGCGGACTACCGTTACAACAAGAGCATTGTTGTGTTTGTTTTCCTTTCTTAATACACCTTGCAATCGCATGCACATACCACCATACCCAAAAACAAATAAAAAAAATGCATATTCTATTAACTGTACCGCAGAGTAGGTGATGAAATAAAAGCAAATACACAATAATGGGTTCTGTATAATGAATACTTCTTACTTTACCAGAATATTTTAGGCCAGCTGGTGACCTACAAATTTAATGGAGCTGCACTACAAAATATCACATGTTTAGTTGTCTATTCCACTTAATAGTATGCGGTATAATAAACATTTTAAAACAAGTCTTACCTTGAAATGTTTCTTTGCTGAAATTGAAAAGGACAACACCGACATTCCCTCTGTAATCCTCATCTACAACTCCAGCTTAGGGAAAAAAACGTATTAGAAATCTGTTTAGAAAGCCACAGACTGTATGCCTTAGGATGGCTTATATCTGCCAGTGACACAGCCCAGAAATCTGAATTAATATCGGAAAGACGGACACTGAATGTTTAAAAATGTTATTACCTCCGACGTCTATGAAGTGTTTTACAGCTAATCCAGATCGTGGTGCTTAAAAACAAAAAAATAGTTAAGTTTATTCGTTTGTTTTTACACGTTTACACGTCTGGATCAAGGAAAGGAGGAGGCATAATAAAGAACATACCCACTCTACCATAGCATCCAGGGGGCACGGCGATCTGGATATCAGTATTTACTACGGCTTTTTCCATTGGGGCTATAGAGTAGTCATAAGCACTGTCAAAAAATAAAGATAGTTATTGTAATTTTAAAGTTATTTCATTGTATAAATACAGACATGTTTTTGTTTCGGGCTGAATGGGAGGAAAACTTGACATAAATTTCTGATGCCTCACTTTAATTGCGCCTTGCTTAAATTTAAACCCGTACAGCGCCTACCTGGGCTTATAAAAATAATTGAAAACACGTTTGCGATTTTAAAACTTCCTAATTAATATTAAAACAAGTGGCAATAAATCATTTTTCGTTTGTTTGATGTTTGTAGCTCCATTTCCGCCGCACGCAACTGCTAAAAACGGCATCATTGATTGTACGTGGATAGATATGTCAGTGTAACACCGCTGATGTATCACAAACGTAACCAACCTGTACAGATCATAACCGGCGGCTTTCGGTGATGCCTTTGTTGGGATGGTAGCATTTTCCGAAAGCTTGGCGACCTTCAGTACTGGCTTGACTTGCTCAGGGGCGCCGCTCGTACTTCCAGCGGCTGTTGGGGTAACCAAGGTGCAGACCAGGGCTTACTGCCACACAGCACCAGACTCCCTTCAACTGTGACATTACGCTTTTGGTCGATGCCGATCAATATATTTTGCGGCTGTTTATCCAGTAAAACACTAACATATCATTTAAAAGAGCATCATCTATTCATATATATTTTATGTGTTTTTTACCCACGACCGGTTAACTGGGAAGGAATTAATCTCAATAATGTAATACTTGAAATAGATTTTACTTGGATGTTTTCGTTTTGTGCAAACAAAATATAAAATACTTGTACAGCCATCCTCGTAACATTGTTACCGTTGGATAGTCAGATTACTGTCAGCTCAAAGTGCACAGCACGCCGCAATATGCATGCGCTGTTTGTCACTAAACATAACGAATGTTTGGTCAGCTCATTTATGCTAAGCTACTATAACTACACTGGTGAGCCAAAAAAACGAAGCTACGCGTATACAGTGACTGCCTTAGTATGCTAAGATCACGCTCAGTCAGGAGTACTTAAGTATGCTAAAATACCTGGGTTAAATATATCTCCGTTTTTTCTTGTAGCGATGGCGCATTTCTGAAAGTGAGGACAAGGTCTTCTTTGTAATAACCGTACGTACAGACAACAATGTACCGAAACACAGCTGCAGATATGTTTGGTTTTGTAAAAGAGGCAAGCCATTTCTTGAAACTGAGCTAATTTGTGCAGCCCACGGAGTGATGAATGATGGGAAATCTTGAAACAAGTTTTGTCGTTGAACGCGTCACCGCAGTAAGCCTGCTGCGCAACTGACTTAGCAGCCATGCACAATCACGCCAGACGTAGCAGAGGAAAATATTGCACTCAAGCTTAACTTAAGGGTGTTCTACGCACATAAAACGTAGCCTTAGTACGTTTAATCATTGCATTGCTGATTTTAATTATTTTTTTCCTCGCAAATGCAGTGGAATCAAAAGTAACATTGTATTAAGTATCAGTAAGTCTGTTTCTAGCTACAGGTATAATGTCTGTCATCCATCCATCCATACGAGTTGACTGCTTATTCCGCATTTTATATGAACTTTATGCTTTTTTCATTTGTTAATTAAAAGACAGCAATAGTGTTCCTGTAGAACTTGAAAATGAACACATTGTATGCCAAAATCAAACGCTTATTAAATATTTCACTTGCATTTTAAAAACGATACATTTTACGACAACCAGCAACAAAGTGCATCAATTGAAATTGCAGCCTGAAAAGTGTTTTTATTTGCAAACTAAGTGCCTAAAAATGATTTAAGCGCAACTTAAACTGAAGTCCATACGAAGAACAATACAGCAATAAATTAGGATGATTTAAAAATATGTGTGCAAAGGTTACAACCCCATTAGGTTTTAGATGAAACATGTATGTAAGTGTATAATATCATGACATCCAAGTGGTTTCTTGAATAACAGATTCTGCTCAAACTTAAATGACTGGGTAGGGCTATTCAGCAGGATGGGCTACCGTTTCGCTTGTCTCGCACCTTACAGATAGTGTCATTGCCATCAACAGACAAACCAGAGCTTTCAAACTGCATACGAAATCTCCCTTAACTCTACTTTGCAACCACTATGAAAATTTTCGGCTGTGTACTGCCTCTGCCTCCATCCATACATTGCATTAACTGGGCGCAATCACGGAGACCGAGAGATTTATCTCTCACTAGCATTAAGAATGCGTGATTTACATGGACTCATTAATATGTAATATGTAAGCTCAATTTAAATGGGGCACTGTACTATAAAATATGTTTATTTCAGCAATGTAGCAAATATGAAAAAGCTTATATGGCGTTTAAATATTGTACAAGATGTGAGGCTTGTGATATGTCAAAATAACCTTTATCCTGTGTTAAACCCTTTAATCTAATGTAAATTCATAACATTTATACAATATTTTCAACATCTTCATCCTGCAAAGACAGTACATGGACTAAATGTAGTTGAATATGATATTAAATGAGTATTTCCACTAGAGGGCAGCAGAAGAGCTACACGTAACTGTTTTCCACATCAGACGTTACATTACAGAAGCTATTGTGGTGTTTGGCCATGAGGGGGCCACTTAAGAGTAGAAGGTAAGCACACTCTTATGGTTTCCTCTGATAAGCAAGACTGGTGGGAGATTTTTGGTTAGGACATCCAGCCAAGCCATGTAGAGGTGGTCAGAGACAGCCCCTTTCCGAGCTATAGGCGTGCTCCTGCAAGAAAGGTACAGTACATGTAAGGGTTGATATGGTAGCTGCACACTACAGAGTACTGAACATACTCAATATAATTTAAGCCTAAAATATACAGGTCTAAAAATGCACAAAAAGACAATCCAGGTCAGCCTTGGGCCCAACGGAGCATTAACTGGGGGATTGATACATTTTAATTGCACGATATAAACATTGTAGCAATTTGCAGGCCTTCATGTCATATAACATGATCCTGCATGCTTCAAGCTTGCCATTAGTGCCAAACTGATTTTGGAAATACAGTTGACCCTTCTGCATCATGACCTTTTACATCGCCGGTTTCCATATATTGTGGGTCGGCATAAAAAATTAAATGGGAAATTTTTGGGAGTTTTTTGGGGTTTTATGAAAGCCACAGATGACATACAAAAAGTTTTATAAGCCATAAATGCATGAAATATATGTACAGTGCTGGTTTGGAGGACATTAAGCGTGTTTACAGCAGCCTTTCACAGGATATCTCACAGTGATCTCACAGTGGTCTTTGTATCTCACATTTTCTCACATTTTTCCGCTTTACTTTATGCAGTTTTTCCAGAACGCAGAGGGCCAGTGTCCTTAAGCCCTTCTATGTGGAAGGATCAACTGTACTTTCAATGATAACATTACTGTAAAAATGCCGGTCCATCACCGGGCATACAAACATGCACTATGGCCTATATAGAGATGAACGAATATGATTATTATTCATTTTCTCTAGGTACGTGCTAAGTAAATGTACATAATTCTTGGAATAATTAAAATCCAGAGGCTGTATGAGTCCTGTGTACTTACACAATGATAAGGTTGGCTGCCCTTGAATTCTCTTGCAGCAGTTCATTCAGGCGAACTTGCAGGAATGTCTGTGTAGGGAAAAGTACCCACTGTTTATGTCTTGATTAAAGAATGCAGTGAAGTGTCTATTTTAGGTATTTGCTGTTTCCACAATTCCAGCTGTGAGTTAATTCTGAATTGGGGATGCCTTACGTCTCGTCCCCCTTTGTCTTTGCTTTTTGCTGGCCTGAATCTAAACCTGTGTGGCAATAAAGATTTTCTAATCTTTCTTCAGCTACTGAGAACTTGAGTTACCTTCTCCTCATGCATTTCCAGCTCGGCATCTGTGATCTTCCACGAGTTCTCCTTCTTCTGTGCGTCAGAAATGGCTGTCTCCTTTGTGCCATCGTGAAGGCGGAAAGGCTCAATCATGTCCTCAAAGTTTTTCCAGCTGAGAAAAGTAGATGCATATAGTTGCATCAAATTGGATCGGAGTGAGAAAAGTTTAGTGTATTAAACCTGATTATATGAGGCAAATGTTTTTTTTTACCTCTCAGAGCTTGGCTTGGAGGCCATGTCAGTGATGACGCTGATGTTTATGTATTTGATCCTGAATTGTTTAAGAAGGGCCTCCATCCTATGCAACAAACAGAAAGCCTGCTATCTACACATTTTCTTACAAACATGATGCCCTTTGTTTTTATGCATTCATTGGGTTTTCCCCCCACATACTCTGCCCAGTCTTGCTCTATGCGGTCAGTCTGTCCCGCAATGAAGATCCTCAACTTGCAGTCCTTCCACTTCTTGCGTGTGGTTAGGATGTAGGGGATGAGCAGAGTTAGGCCTTGGGTAGAGAGAGTGTTCATCACTATTTCATATTATTATTGCCAGGGCCAGTCAAATCAATACACAAAATAGGAGGCCACCAAGGATTCCAGCTTCTGTGGTCGCACACCCTCCAAGACATGAAATTGATTGGCTGAGCAGAAGAACTCTGCAGTGCTCATAGTATTGACTTTGGACTTGACGATAACAATTCATCACCCGCCTCTCACTTGTATTCACGCACCAGGGCCTCAAGTTGTATGACACTCTTTAATGGTATCCTGATGTACAGACTGAACCTAGACACTAAAGACTTCATTTGTTTCCAAAAAGCATAAGAGTAAATTTGAATACGACATAATCTGTGTCAACAACAATTGTTTCTGCCTTAAACATACACCGATCACCATAACATTAAAGCTGCCTGCTTGATATTGTGTAGGTCCCCCTCATGCTACCAAAACAAGCTCTGACCCATCAAGACCTGGACTCCACAAGACCTCTGAAGGTCTTCTGTGGTATCTGAGACCAAGACAGCAGCAAATCCTTCAAGTCCTATAAGTTGCGAAGTGGGGGCTCCCCGGATCAGACTTGTTTGTACAGCACATCCTACAGAAGCTAGAATGGATTGAGATCTGGGGAATTTGGAGGCCAAGTCAACACCTTCAACTATTTTTCATGTTCCTCAAACCATTCCAAGACAATTTTTGCAGTGTGGAAGGTTGCGTTATCCTGCTGAGAGAGGCCACTGCCATCAGGGATTACCAATGCCATGAAGGGATGTACTAGGTCTGCAACAATGTTAGGTGATGTGTGTCAAAGTAACATCCACATGAATGTCAGGGCCCAAGGTTTCCCAGCAGAACATTGCCCAAAGCATCACACTGCCTCTGCTGGCTTGCCTTCTTCCCATAGTGCATCCTGGTGCCACATCTTCGTCAGGTAAATGACACATATGCATCGAGCCCTCCACATGATATAACAGAAAACATGACTCATCAGACCAGGCCACCTTCTTCCATTGCTCCATGGTCGAGTTCTGACACTTCTATGCCCATTGTTGGCATTTTTGGTGTTGGACAAGGGGTCAGCATGCTACGCACCCCCATACACAGCAAAATGCGATGGACTGTATGTACTGATACCTTTCTATCATAGCCAGCATTAACTTTTTCAGCTGTTTGTGCTACAGTAGCTGTCCTGTGGGATCGGACCGGACAGGCTAACCTCAATCCCCATGCGCATCAATGAGCCTTGGGCACCCATGATCCCATCGCCGCAGTCACCCTTCCTTGGACTGCTTTTAGTGGGTACTTAGATGCTGACCACTGCATACTGAGAACACCCCACAAGACCTGTCGTTATGGAAATGCCCTGACCTGGTCATCTAGCCATCACAATTTGGCAAAAGTCACTCAGATCCTTACTCTTGGCTATTTTTCCTGCTTCCAACACATCAACTTCAAAACTGACTGTTCACTTTCCTAACATGCAATGGCACCATTTACAGGTGCCATTTTAACAAGGTGATCAATGTTATTCACTTCAGTGGCTTTAATGTTATGGCTGATCAGTGTATATCTTTAACTTCAATATGCCTTTTTTGTATAACGAAGTTGGCTGGATGTTGCTGATTTCCAGAAGTGTGTATGAGGTAATATCAAGATTACTATTAACCAGATAACAGACTGCATATGCAGAGTATGGGTTGCTAGATCTGGCCAATAGAAAAAGAAATGAAGAAAGGTGCATGGTTAGTAAAAAAATAACATAAATAAATCTTGTGTGATGTTGAAATTCCAGGATGAAGGTGTGTAATCCAGCAACTCATCCATCTTCCAAGCTTTTATGCAAACCAGGAAAGCGAGAAAGTCATAAAATGCAACATGCAATGACTAATGCAGTTAAACCTAACTGTGCCAGTAACGCAATGTAAGTGACATAACTGGCTTTTACCTCCGTCGTCAAAGAGCCACCACACGTCAATTGTGCCTTTGATTTGTTTCTTCTGGAACTGGGTGCTTGCTTCCATTAACCTCTGATTAACCTTTGGTACCTGAGAAGTTTGTGGGCCATTCACAGGCACTGCGGGGGGGGGAATTCACAGGCGGAATTGAATACAACTGTCATGAATATAAACAATAAACAAAAACTTACAAATTGCATTAAATGGTATAAACAAGAATAACCTTTTGATGTGCATTTCTTATTTTGCACATTCTCATTAGAAAACTTCAATGTAATGGTATTTGTGCAATTGTATGGTTTGTGGTAATACCAGTGCAGGAAGCCTATAAATGAATTCTGGTACCTTGCGGTGTTAGCATTTGTTTAGATGTTTTCCTGGACCAGAAGGGGCCCTTTCCAGCCTGCTGAAACTCCTCAGCCTCCACAGCCTGCTGCTCTAGGGCCAACCTCTCCATCTCCTCTGCAGCCCAACACAGATGCTATTGAATTACACTCAGCTGAAAACGGTCGGGGTCTATGGTATTTAACTTGGCTTCAACCTTCAAATTTACTACCCTGATATGGAAGGAAAACATTTATCAAGTCATATGTAAGCGGCCTTCAGGTCGGTTCCTTTGATGATAAGATTCCAGTGTATTTTAAACCTGGAGAGTTTAAATTCCATCATAAACCATCAATATATGTAATGAAGGCACTGTGTGCTATACGGCCGTTTAATCAATTATATTGTCATTGTGTGTGGGATTCCATAGATTTAAAAGGGGAATATAGCTTGCATGCCAAATTTAGGGAATGATTCTATGAGGCTGTAA
>JAODJW010000007.1:7629835-7652874 GCA_026777045.1 Hyperopisus bebe
CATTCTCCCCCGTCTCTGCTGTGAATCTCTGCTCATCAACGGACCCGGCGGAGTTTACTCAGGTCCAGACTCCAACATGTGTCACATTTGTCTTTAATGCTCTGCAGATGATTACGCCCATTTCAGGCCGTGCATGTCTAGTACTGCATACCAACCTTCTGCCTCGATGATGGAGGAAATGTCCAGGCCCTGACTGACTCTCAGTATCACCAGGCCATATTCGAAGTCGAACGCATCGCTGCCACAAACAGGACCAGAGCAGACAATTAAGGCTCAGACCCACTTCAGCATCAGTGTTAGTGGCAGTACAGCCGGAGTCACTTACTGCAGCACGCCAACGTAGTTCTGCACGTCCTCTCTGGTTGCAGTCCGCCAGTCTTTCTTAAACCCAATCACGATAGTGTTGGGCCTCAGTCGACCCAGTCCAGACGCCTATTAACCAATAACCAATAGATACGTGCCTTATGGTCCCCAAATTAGTTGTTTAAATCAGCTGAACATGATAAACTCTACACAGTGTAATGATGGTATTAGGACGGTGCATTTGGATATTTAAAATCCTGAAAACATATCAGTAGCTTGAGCCGCTTTTCCGATAGTGAAAGCTGTAACGCTGTCTTGCTCTGTCATCAACTTTACGTTGTCCTGAATGCACTTACCTGTAGGAGATTTTCCACGCCTTCCCTGAAGGAATCGCTCGCTACCGCTGTGTAGAAAGCTTTGCGTTTTTTCGTGTTCAGCCATGCCTGGTTAGGCTCTATTCCCGCATTCATCTCTTGGAGCATCTTTAACCGTGGTCCCTGGTTGAATTGAATCCGTGTCACAAAAGTGGCATCCCTGTCTTGCTCCGTCAGTGTAATATAATTTGATCGTAAATTTCAACTTGTGTTTGGGGTGTCATTCCCTTTGTTATGGGTTGTATTCAAGCAGGCCAGTTATCAATGACTGAATGAAGTCACCAGGTGAGGTTTAACTGCTGGTGTATAAAATCTGTCTGTCTATCTGAAGAAAAGTCAAGTTTTATTGACCCTCTACAAAGACCATAAACATCTGAATGCCATCCAAATTCAAGTTTACAACACTATAAAGTGTGTTCTCACCACAAACACTTGGCAGGTGAGACAAAGCCCATAGTCCTTGGTGATGGAGTGGGCCAAGTCAAGGAGCGCAGGGCGGGACCTGGGGGCTCCAGTTAGCACAATGCACTGGGGCCTAAGGGGAACAGGAGATTAAAGGTGCCTGCATCTTGTAAATGATTGTAATGAATGATGCATCATTTCCAATTCTAAATAATGGTCACAGTGATTAACACATGCTCTAGCAAGAAGCTTCAACAATTTAATTAAAACGTTAGAATAGTTTAACATCTTTTTTTTCCCTGAACGCCTCCATCTTTTTTCATAGCACCTGAAGTTTTTGATGTGGTCATCCACTCCAGTTAAGGTCAAAGTATTGTTTACAGCATTGACAAATGTCACTGCCTGTGTCGAGGAACCCCAGTTCACATCTGCAGGGCAAAAACGAAATGAAAACAGACAAGAGATGGTGCTTTGTGAAAGGTCACATGGTCCAGCTAACAAGAAGCTAACAGTGACAATGTCATAGGACCGTGTTTTTCGGTCACCTGGCTTTTTCACTGTAACGTAGATGTACAGGAAGATCTCAATGCCGTAGGTCAGCAGCGCAGCCCACCAGTTGATGACGAACATCACGGAGCAGCACAATATGGCACCCAGTAGAGACAGCCACATGTTGTAGTATTTGTAAGCCGGTCTCCATCCTGCCAGACCAAATCTCTCCAGTTATACCATTTCCAGACGGGAGACAAGTGCCTTAATAAAATCCATGCATTGTCTAACGTAAATTTACAAGAAACTGCAAAATGGCTCTTGCTTGGTAATAGGTTCTCTTGTATCTCTCAGGTTGTTACACAGAAAAACACATGTTTCTGACTGAAAACTTGTTTTATATCTCATTGAGGAGTACATCAGGACTCCGTATTGGGACCTATAATTTTAGTTCAGTCCTATTATTGAATATGAGGCTTTGTATTCTTCTTAGCACAGCTCACATAACAATTAAGAAGTGAATTACCTGGTGACTTTGCATAGGAAGCATGGAAGCAGGAGAAGTTGATGAGGGCATAAGAGGCTAGGAAGAAGTTCGAAATGATGGGAGCGATTACGTTGAGCTCCGCTGAGAAATAGAGATAAAAATATAAACGTCAAGAGGATCCTGGTAAGACCTTCTGCAGGACAGTTTCTGAGTTATGCCGACACATACGGGGGAAATTATATATTATTTGGATTTAGTTTTTTTTTTTAAGTTTTTTGAGGATTTAGTTTCCCCTCCCCCACACTTTACCCAGTTTTATCACTGAAGATTGGTTGAACTATTTTAGATTAGGTGCATAATTTCAGGACACAACAATATACATGGTTCCAGAAGTAGGAACCTTTTAGTCATGTAAAGTACCTTGATACCAGTTTTGTTATCAAATGTCAAAATGTTATCTTGTATGTAAAATCTGGGTGGACTTATACTTTATGTTGATCTGTGACTTGTGCTGGATGTCAGGCTGGGTTTTTCCAGTGCTCAGTTTCAGATATAGTCACCGATAAGAATGAATGCCACGGCAATGGCAAACGTGAGGACGTAGCCACGGAGGGGCTCGTTGTTTTTGCCATGTCCCTTGGCGAAGAAATGTAGCGCTGTGTAGATGTTATCTTTGCACAGTGCCTGTAAGTGGAGAATTTTTTCAAGTTTACATTTTTGGCTCTCATGACAGAAATGAGAGAATAATAACCATATTCAAAAAACCAGGCATTCTTCATCCGTTTAAAAATAGCTGACGCTGTATTTTGTGATTTGAAACTCAAAGGAACTGAGTTCCCCAGAACTTAAAAGTCAACAGCTCAGGTCAAATGAACATCAGTGTGTGAAAAGGTCACAGCACCTACCTGGAAGACTTTGGGGGCGCTAACGAGAGAGGCAAGCGCTGATGAGAGAGTAGCTGAGAATGTTCCTGCCGTTATAAGTGGGCCAAAGCCAGACACCATAGTCATGACCTGGGCGGAATGGGACACAGACTGACTCAGCACCACAAAGAGTTCCGGCTCAATCCAAGCAATACTAACATGACGTGAATTCTTGTTTCAAGTCACCAGTTTCATTTAAATGTTGAAGTTGCATGCGTCTGGCTACCTGGAAATTGTTCATGAGGCCAAATCTGCAGGGATCTATTTTGCAGGATGTGAAGTTGTAGCCGAATTCGCAGGCTACCGACCCGTTGCAGTTCACCGGCCCTGAGAAGGTGCTGTTGACATTGCCAGTTGCATCCCGCACAACTGCAGAGGCTAAAAGCAAAGTAACAAGACAACAGGGTCACTCATTGTTAATTGGGTGATGAATCCAAATAAAAATCACAACTTCAAACCCTATTCACCAACACAGTTTTGTATGGTGTTCTAATGGAGGAAATCTGGGTAACTTTTAGAAGGAGTCATTGTATTCATAATAGGTGGATATAAAAACGATTTATATAATTTGTTGACGTGGCTGCTCAACACTGATACTGGGCATGAAATTTGAAGTACCACCTTGTTTCTGAGACACCACGTTCAATTATGGAGGCAATGTGACTTGAATCCAACATATATGTAGAACATTCAACCACAAGTTTTCCATCTGGTCCAGGATGGTTGTAAGCATGTGGCTACCTGTCCAGTTCTGGACGGGACTCTACAAACTGCTCACTGACAAAGGGCTGCATGGAATGCAGTAACATAGATGAATAACAGGTCAGGCTGCAAAGTATGCCTTCTTAAAGAAATATTTAACATGGCATGTTGCACAGGCTGTACTGTGGGAGTACATCTTAAATCATTGTAGGACTGCCAGAATTCCATGATTTGGGGACCAGGTGGTGCTTCAGATTGCATTACATTTGTCTATATCAGGGGTGACCAATCTTGTCCAGAAAGGGCGGGTTTTTACTGCAACACCCTAAAAAGTCCCCCAAAGTCATTATGTCAGTTTTCCCCACAGGGACATTTTGACAAGTATTTCATTTGCCAATTGAATGATATAGCAAGTGCCATATACTTTTTTAGATGAATTCGGACTGCATTTATAGTCCTGCATTTGAGTTCATGGATTTGATATTTAATTTGATATGCAAATTTATGATATTACAGCAGTGTTTTCCAACTCCAGTCCTTGCAGGACATTGTGCATGCTGAGCTCTTAATTAATTAAGCCTCATTGAGCTATTTATTGAATTAATCCCTGGAATTAAAAATGGTAAAGACTTTTAAATCATGTTAAACTGAATCCATTAACTAAAGACCTGATTCTCCTGTTATACTAAGTCAAAGTGTCATTTGCAATAATATGAGATTAAGAACTGAATGGACTGAATGTATACTATACTAAGTATATTTCAGGGACTGTGGTTGAGAAATGATGTGGTACACACATTTATCTGGATGTGTAAAATCACTGCTAATATAATAACATTCCACTAGGTGGTGTGGAGGCTCTGAGGAGAAACATGAACGCATGTTGTGACAGGCAGGCTTTTTCGTCCTAGTCTGTTTTCTCAATGGGTCTTTGGAAGTGGAAGCTGTCAATTGATTTTAAACTTTGCTGCAAAAGACTCACAGCGGCATCAAGCCAGGTTTTTGATTAGACCAGGGATTCTGCGAGCCATCATGTACATTGATTTTCAAGCAAGCTTTTGTGCCATTTCAGTTAGTATTCAAACACCAGCGTATTTAAGCATCCCCAAGCATCCCTAATTAATTGGTAGAGACTGCAAGGGCAGCTATGAAATAACTCGTAATTCTCGAAGAGTGACAATTTGATGAAACGAAAGTTTTGGAGGTCGAAGCTTTGTGCCCTTAAGAAAATGCAGGATTGTTTACTTACACACACAAATGGCTACACCCAGATATGTCATTCCTGTGATGAAAATAGCCAGTAGAGTCCCCTTTGGAATTGCATCTTGGGGGTCCTTTACAAAAGAAATCCAATTACGTGTTAAAGTAGGACGACACGTAAATGATAGCAACACTTTCCCCTGAATGGTCTGGAATCACCTATCACACATTTTAATAAGACATTCCGAATATAAGCATTAGGTAATTCAATTCTGTTAAATAAATGATGTATAGCATGGCAGTTTTACAGATGTTAAGCTTTTGTGAGCGTTTCTGAGTGTTATTGCCCCATAGAGCAAAGTCATTTAGTTTGTGTTCTTTGGGCTGCATTGTATGCAAAGTCTAAAAATGTACCAATTTCGGTGTATCTAGCTAGTTGCAAAGCCAGTACTATTCTTGTGGGGAGGTGCTGATTTGTGCTTCTTTTTTTACAGCTGTATATTTTGCTCAAAGACACTAAAACCTAGATCCTGATCCAGGAAGCTTCATTATTTGGGTCTGAAAATGATTGAAGTCAGTTTGTGAAGATAAAGGCAAAGCTTTGTTTTCCTCAGTGTTTTTAAAGTGGTTGCAGTTTTATTTTTCAATAATCTGCTCTATGAAATGATTTCTTGAGGGGAAATGACACAAAAAGCCAAAACTCAGCACTGTTGAGAAGAACAACAGCTAGGTGCCCCCTTGTGGCAGTTTGGGGCTGTCCCTGACCCCCGGCACCTACCTTCAGATCCCCAGAAATATTGGCACCTGCCAGAATGCCTGTGGCTGCAGGGAAGAAGATGGCAAATACGGAGAAAAAGGTCTCTCCGTCTTGAAAATTGGGGACGAAGTTTTCCGCAAATATGGATGCTGCAACACAGGCGGAAACGTCTATTTCACACGGGGCACCTCTAGAGATTTTGGGCCACATTAAAGGCCCCCCTACCCAGACCAATCCAATTATTTTCCAAAATTTTTAGGACTCCTGTCACTCAGGGGCCCTTAGAATCATCCTAAATCCTCCCTCCTCAGGACACCCCTGATTTCACATCCTGTGGAGTTTGCCTGTTGGACAAGAGCACAGAACTCAAACAGTTTTGGTTGAAGTAAATTATATCATTATCATGATTATCATGATGATATATTATTATTATCCGGTGCAACTGACCTACTGCAGCACATGGAGGTGCAGTGTGAGTCGCTGGTGGAACACCTTCACCTTTCTCTCACCTTGGTAATTGAAAAAGCCTTTAGATTTCTTTTCCTTGGTCGCAGGGATAACTGTTCCCACGAAGAAATTTGCGATGGCCACCAGTAAGATAATCAACAGAATGATTTGAGCCTGAAGTAAAAAATAATAAGTTAATTGGGGAAAGTATGGGGAAGAACATGTTTCAACATGAGCAAATCCAGGAAGTGATGTAACAGGAAGGTGGTGCATAAATATGGCACACGGCATTGCTGGGGTTCAGTGGGGGAGGGGTGTCTGCTCATACATGCAAGTTACCCACTTTGTAAATGGGGTGTCCCACCAGAAATAAAAACCAAGGCTTGCATTTCATTTTGGTCTCACCTTGGCCTCCCACTCCATTCCGGCCAATGAAATCCCCAGGAGCAGCACCACTGTGATGCAGCCAACAATTCTGATGTCATTGACCTCATCCACCATGATGGCATTGCTCTCCTATGAAGCATCACGGTGGATGACATCATTAAGACAAATGATACTGCCATTTTCCTTGCTGAATAATGAGTTGGTCACGAGACAATCATTACAAATTAAATTCAGACAAATGTCTTGTCCTTTCCCCCTTTGGTTAGGACTCAGTGAAAGTGAAATATTTCAGTGCATGCCTGTGTGTGTGTATTGGCTTAGAGCCCAAAGCCAGCCGCTTTGCTCTGTCCCCAAACCTCTGAAAAGGAGAGCATGGGGCAGCAGTCTTACTGCATGACTGTGAAGCTATGTTGTGTTTGCAATGCTTCCTGCTAAGGCTGATAATATCTATTTTACTCACAATTGATTTTGCATTTTATTTGTTTGTTTTTACATATTTTTTTAACTTTCTTGTGAAACGATTTCCTGTTATTTAATGTTTTATTTCCACATTGAGTGTTTAAGATAACAATAGATTGTTCATAATGCTATACATCATACATGTCACGCAGGGTGAACCCTGCCAGGGACTGGTACCGGACTCATTCCAACCCTGTCCTTCTGGAAGATGGGTGGATGGATGGATTTTTTAAGTAATAATACTTTAATTATATTATGTAATAGCTCTTATAAAATATATTGCCATTATATGATGACAGTGTATTTTTAACTTGATATAATGCAAGATTAGAAAAAAAACATCATACTATATAGACAATAATATAATAATACAGTGGAAAAAAAATGCTTCTATACCTTAAGGAGATCCACGACTGTCTCAGCAAAGCCTACCACATACATGGCCACAGCCACCGCATTGGCGAAGGCAAAAATCAAGCCGATGGAGCCGCCAAACTCGGGCCCCAGGCTGCGGGAGATCAGGTAGTAAGCACCCCCTGAAACAGACACGCAGAATGACGGGCCCTGAAACAGACACGCAGAAAGACGGGTATCTAGAGCCGAATCCAGAATTGAATGAACAAAACACTGTTTGAAATATGGGAGAAAGTTCTCAGAGATAGCAAAATTGTAAGTGTAACCTACCAAAGTTCATAATTGAATTTTAAGCCTCATAAATATCTATCTACGCGTAAGAATAATCATGCATGCATTTCCTGTTTACCCCCCCCCCCCCCCCCCCCCCCCCCCCCCCCCCACCCCCCCCCCCCCCAACACCATTACCTACCTCCCCGAACCACGCCATTGGTGCAGATCGCAGACATGGAGAGACCAGTGACAGAGGTCACCACGAGGCTCAGGAAGATGATGACAATCCCTAGACCTTGAAAACAAAGGCTGTCTGTCAGAGCAGCTGGGCTGTTCTCGCAACACTAAGAACCGAAACCCTTCATGCAAATGCCAGTGAGTTACTATTCTATTTCAAATCACTAAACTCTTTTCGATGTAGCTTTATAGCAGTGTGATACAGGAACAGATCTAAGGGGTGGCCAAGCCCCCCCACCCCCAGTAAATATGTAGCCCCCCCAACAGCCGCCCCTGTTCAGGGTCCGGCACCGCCACTGGTCTGATACACTGCCACCTGTATGTGGGGTTCTAATTCCCTTTATTGAGCTGTACCTCTCTAAGGATTAAGCAATATGCTTTCTATTGCATAGGTGCACAGTGAGCTCTTGTTGGCTATAAAGAACGATGGCCCGCAGCTCTCCCTAACACCTCGAAAGGCAAAATAAAACAGCAATAAGTCACAAATTGCCCACTTGAAAGAGTAATTGAGCTGCAAGGCTTAAGGCCACGTCTTAACTCAAGAATCTTTTGTATGTTTTTTTTTTGCCCACCTGGAGCTTACGACTTTAAATCATCATTAGTTACGCGTCATAAAACCTCTAATTCCAGTATGTCAGGCCCAAAAGAATAAGGGACACACATAAGCAATGCCCCTCCATAGCATGAGCTGTATTGTTGGCTAATGGTCTTTGTAATATTCCACTAGGCCCAGTTTGGACTCGAGCAGTGACTTCCAGCCTCATTGACTGACATGCCCAATGTCTGTTACTGACTTTCACCAGAAGGACAGAGGGAACACGTAATGATTAGCTCTCTGTTGGCTTCAGTGAGTGGCACAGGTGCTCATTTACATTGTCACACAATCCCCTTCATTTCATGTTAGCCACCCTAATCAACGGAGTTTAGGTCTGTGTAGCACCAACTTTAATGACTCTACTTATTTTAGTAACCAGGGAGCAAAAACCATTGCTAGAACGCTGCACAATTTTGCACAGTGTTGAAGGGGCATTTTTGAATGAAATGAAATGCAGTGTGCTATGTGCAGTGTAACCTACGTCAGTGTATCATGTGATGATTTGACAACATAAATATGTACACACAAAAAACACAAAAGAAACAGCAGACAGGCCAGCATGTCTAATGGGGACTGGAGATGGATTCGATCATCCACTCACCGATGCCAGCTTGACCGAACACCCATGAAAGACGGATGAAAAGCATCACTCCCCAGATGTTCAGCATGCATCGTACCTGGGAAGGCAGGGATCAAGGCAGGGGTCATGGCAGGGGTCAAGGCAGGGATCAAGGCAGGGGTCATGGCAGGGATCAAGGCAGGGGTCATGGCAGGGATCAAGGCAGGGGTTGTGGCAGGGGTCGTGGCATGGTTCATGGCAGGGGTCGTGGCAGGGGTCATGGCAGGGGTATAGTTCTGTCAAATACTGTGGTGCCTGATTTGAGAGACTCTTAGCTTCCAAGGAGCTTTAGAGTGAATGACAATGGGCCACACAGATACATTCCTCAAGGTTTAAGCATAATGAGAAGTAAATGGGATTTCATCTGCGCCTACAAACTTTCATAACTAGAACCTCTACGGAACTGCTTTTGGTGGGGACATTCTCACACTCACCAATACACCCTTGATCCAGCCAAATTTGACTAATCCTCCTGTGTCCTCGGGCGGTGAGACCGACTCCAGGTCGACCGGCGTTCCATCACTCCCAGTTGTCTCGTCATTAATGGGTCCACCATTCTGTGGCGGGAGAAGGTGAATTACAAATGAACAATGTCACCGAGCAACGCTCAATCTTAACACAAGAGAAGAGAAGAGAAGAGAAGGTGCTGAATCGAGTTCAGTTTGTAGACTGGGCATATTACATGTTTCTGCTGTGGCTGTGTTACCCCTCCCCACAATGGTACAGCTGGCCTGCTGATTTTCTCTAAGTTCTCTGAGCTCATTTCCATTAATTACTCAATTTAAACACAAACAGATCAATGCATTTGCTCAAAGGGGCCGTTTTTCACCAGCTAAATGCAGACGAAATGGCTTCCTGGCCGGCGTCCGTCGCCGAGCGCGACCCCCGTTTCGGGCAGGCTGATGATGTTCCGCGTGTCATCTGTTCGGCCTGGCTTGCCTGTTCCGCTTCATTACCGGTGCAAAGACGTGTTACTGGGAGATGCCAGACCTCCTGGCGCTAACGGGTGCCAGCGGTCAAGGTGTAGGAGCAGAGAGGCTCAGTCTGACAAGCTGCTACAGTAAAAACAGCGCAGCATGCTTTATGTTCTCTGCTCCCGCCGACCTGCTCAAACAATAATTGAATAGAAGCTTTGGTTTGTGCTGCTTCTACAGTAACCTGCTCTCTCATTGCACAAAATCAGTGCAAAGAGCTTTACGTTATGAAGGCTTCTCCTGCTTGACAAAGGCAGGACACAGAGTCATATTCTCATTGTTGTTTCTCATTGATTTAAGTGGAGCTTTTCATTATATTGAATATGAACATCGGAAGCACTGATGGAGACTTGAATGACTTGGAATGGGTTCTGTTGCTCGGTGCTATTCATTTCAATTTTCCTTGAGAGAGGAATCCCGCTCCACTAAAAGGCTTTAAATTTTAACTTTAGGCTGTCACTGGTATTCGTACAGCTAGCTACAGCAGACATCATTAATTTTATGTTTTTGAAGCTGTGGCTAAGTAGAAGACTTGCATGTTTATTTGTGGCCTGGCGCACTGGAACAGTCCCAGTCTGATCGGGGACCTGCAGACAGTCCATGTTTTTGTTCCCTCTCTGGTCCCAGTAGAGAGCTGGGAGGGAGCAAAAATGTGGACTGGCTGTGGGTCCCTGAGGACCGGATTGGACATTGCACTAGAATAATAACAATCCGTCTCCTGCTGGGGGTGAATTAACTTCCACACCTTTGTATAGGGTCTGCCAGATGGACACCCACCTGGAAGACGCTGTGAAGCTCCTGCAGGGAGGGCCGGACTGCGCGGTGCCCGCTGACACTGCCCGGGTTGCGGTAGAAGTCTATGTTGGGCACCTTGTCCAGCGTGTTGTGGCCAAAGGCACTGACGACCGAGTGTCGGACCTCCCTGGCTTTGCCCTTGTCTCCGGCCATGTAGCCGTTCCCCGCCGTGTCTGAGAAGGACGACTCCTCATAGTGTGGCGGCTCGTCAAGGGACGCATCGTATCCCGGGTTCACCCTCTCGCCTCCAGCTGCAGAGTAGTCCTCCATCATCGTGCCTTGGCGCTTCACACCCTCAGTTGGTCAGGATCAGTCAGTAATATGCAACAGACTAAAATCCTTCAGTCAGTTATGCATCCAGTAAAATCACCCTGTGTTGCTGTTTCTTATTTAAACATCAGTGCCAATGTGTCCAACAAATAATCTTATAAAACACAAGCCCTTCATGTACAGCGGCAATTTAACATCTACTTTTATACTTGGGGCTGGTCTTAGGGTATGACCATTGGCTCTACCCTATTGGTTCAACCGAAGAACTTTAAACGGCAGAAGAACAAGGCTTCCTCAATAAAGAGGACAAATAGGGGATGGTTAATAATTAATCAAGCCATAAACAGCACAAAGACTTGTCCTTTAAATCAAGGATCCTTGATTTTCCAGCTCCCATACAAATTAATACCAAGAGACGCCTTTTTAAATTAAATTACCAATTAAGACAACCAGAGCCTCAGAAAGACAATTAAAATTACAAGAAGTAGCACCCCATGGTAGTGATAAACATTTTTTATTTTTTATAATATACCAAGAATTATTGTAACTGGAATGAGTGTTGCTTTACAGATTTTCTCAATATTTCTACAGATCTACAAGTGGACCTTGGCTTTTTGTTGCTGATGGAATTTGGCCCTCAGGGATAAAATAGTTGAGACCTCAGTGGAGCGCAATCTGCAGTAAAGAACGGCATTAGGCTGAGTAAGGAGGCAGTTCACGATTGGGCCGGTAGACAAATCATGGCTTTATTTGTACTTAGTCAGGTCAGACATAGCAGAACTGAAATTCTTGAGAAATTTATTACATTTTATTATGTTTTGAACATCCTGTAGTGTTTCAGAGATTGCCGAGAATTGGTTTGTATTCTTCATAAGCATGATAAGCACTTATCCACATGTCAGATCTTTCATGTGCGTAAGGTCTTTGATAAGTGAACAGATGATAATATTAATTACACGTCAGTGCTATCTTGCTTGAAAGGAGTAGAGTAGCACTTAATGCCAAGTGTGTGTAAAAGTTAATATGAGACCACAATTAACCAGAGCTGCCCCAAGGCAATTCTTTACAGACACATGACTTATTTCCCTCACTTTTCCAGAACTCATTAAGAAAATGTTTCCTTATTAGTCTGACATTACTGTTACTTTGTGTTCACTGTGAATCTCAGAAAGAGTCTTGTTTCCTGACCTTGAAAAAGAATTCAGAACATTCATCCAATATTTCTAACCAGAACCAATGCATTGAAAGTTTAAATAGCCAATTCTGTACTGGGATTCTAAATTTACTGAATAATTAAATTCCCCCTGATAAATTCTGTATAGTTTGGCTACCTGTTGAAAATGAACAGTAGGAAGTTATACAATCGAATAATTTCCCACAGCAAATGTAAACTGTCTCTAGATCTGCTGTGTTTGTGGTTGTGTATGAATTTCTTAGATCTTATAATCATCTCAGTTCAGCACAGCCAGCCTGACATTAGAATTTCTTTTGTGAAATTACATCAGCCTGGATCCCCTGCAGCTGATATCTGGATGCCTTTGGGCAGACTAGCCAGGTAAAGTTGAATCACTGTCTGTCTCACAAGTTGTCTATCTGGATAAGGGCACAAGAACAGCAACAGGTGAGGCAATTAAAATGATTAAAATACATCTGATGATAATCATGGATGTCAATGGCCAGTAGAGCAGAAATATCTGCATGTTACACACATGACAGATCTTCATGTATTTGTATCATTCTTTGTGTCATCCTACTTTAACAGAAGTAAGAGAAAAATTAAATGGAAAAAAGGATTTTTTACTTTAAAGCAGGAAAGAAGCTGTACAAAATCCTTTGCTTTGTCACACAAATGTTCTAAATTTTTTATAAACTGTTTATCCAAAATGCTGTTTATGTGTTTTTGTGCATGTGGGCATCTTTGAGCTACACAAAGATGCGTCATATTGTAATTCACACAATGGCTTCCCAGAGGGTGGTGTAGCCTTTGGATGATGTAATGCGTGTTTGTGTGATGTCTGTGTTTGAGTGATGTCACGCATGTTTGTGTGTGTACATGCGGTGCACGTGCTGAGTTCAGACAGCAGAGCTGCCCTGTGTGCTGCTGCCCACTTCTTTGTGAGCCACCAGCCCGTTCAGTGCTTAGACTCCCAGATCCCAATTCCCCTGCTTCACTCACATATTAGCTTGCCGCTATTGTTGCTTGTCTTTTCTGAGAACCGAAGAACCAGACAAAGTGCTGATGGAAATTTTTAAGCAAGAGGACATTTTATTCAACTGAGAATACCACTGATATGACCTTCTCCCGTCCTTTCCTCTCAACCACCTCCTTCTTGGTGCTCATAGGCTTTTTAGCCATGCCTTAGGAGGAAATACCGATTAATCATCACAGACCGCACACACACAGACAGGCAGACACAGACACACACCTAGTACTCCATCTCTTTGGAAAGCACTGACACCCCAATTGAAGGCACAGTAACCCACTCAAGGTTATAGTAAGGCAAATTCACAGAATACATACATTTGCAAACGTGGCATCTCTCAGCTGGCTGGGTATCTCTGGGTCCCCAGTGGATCCCAGACAATGAAGGACCATCTGTTTTTCTTTTGTCCTTTTCATCTCCATTTATGAATTAAGATTCATAAGACTATTTTGGCCCAGATGGAGTGATAGAGGTTTATCACTTTGTCACTCTGAAACAGGACCAAGTTGGCACTAACTTTGTATTCTACAGGAAACACCTTTTTCCTAAAAAAAAGTTTTGATTTATTCAAAGCTTAAAGAAACTGATGCTTTACAATTTTTCTCTAAACTGTCACATATCCGTAGAAATCAGTGAGTCATTTTGAGCCGGACTTCTTGCCCCGGTGATATTTAATTGCTCCAGGAGCATTATGGGAGTCCAGAGGGGGCAATTCATGATAGGACGCAAGTCACTGTCTCCCACCCAAGGGGAAAATCACAGGCAGGGCCCCTCGGTGAGGCTACTGGGATAAACTGGAGTACATTACATTGTTTGGGAACAGCCTGTATCCTCACCAGACGGCACAAAAGCAGGTCTCCACACAGCTCGCTTGTAGTGTTCCCGTCTGTGCTCATGTGAAATTGAGAACAAGGTGCGACCCGCAATTCATTTCATGCTTTTCCTGTTATTTTTCTTTCTTAATAAATCTATTTGTTTTCCCTGAGACTCCCATCCATCCTTCAAATTTCCAGCACAATAACCCTGAGCCAGGGCAGCATAACAAAGTACTCAACTTCCCAGGTGATCACAGATGGACGGACCCAGCCTTTGTTAAAAACCAACCCAGAGCACATGAAAGTGGCATATATAATATTTTTTTCTGGTTTCTGTCTAAATTGCAATTGATCCGTACGACTCAGGCCAAGGCGTACTCGAAGGTTCCTTTTTCCAGCCCCTCCACGCCATCTGCCCAAGTGGAGGAGGGCATACTGCTGTAGGGGTCCAGCAGGATCCTGAAGCATCTGACAATCAGCAGCCCCAGGAAGAGCAGCAGCATGCCGACGAAGGCAAATGCCGTTTTCTGCTCCAGGCTTAGCGGGTGGCCTGCTACGTCGTCCCCGTTCATGACCGCCAGGGAATGGTTGAAGTGGACGTTACACACGATGAAAGCCATATTTCTGTATCCTGCTCATGTTAGGTCTAGCTTGCTGGTAAATAAGCTGGGATGGGAGAAGAGAAAGCCGCGATTAATGAAGGTCATTCAGAGAATAAACGTATCGGGTGGGGAGATGTCAGTGTCGTTACATCGCAGATCTGTGGGCTGATGAACAGGAAAATGAATTCTTATGGACTATGCATGTTTTTTTTCTTTACAAACAAAAATAAGAAAAGAAAAAATAATTTCTTCTCTCTTAGATTATACATCATACAGCGTTTAACTTTAAAATGGATACTGATCAGTTTGCTCTTATGTATATTTTTCAATTTAATGCAATATGTGTGTATTGCATTAAACAGAGAGAGAGAGAGAGAGAGAGAAATGTGTGTTTAATACAGTGCAAATTAAAACTAAGAACATTAATGCATACCAACACAGGCATTTCTTGCTAAATAACATTTAGAACATAAATGTCTTTCATTCTAGCTCTAAATTTATGCATGAAATTAAATGTCCAACTAATTTAACACCTGGCAAAAGAAAAAACAAAAAATAATCACAAACGCGACAAGCAGGAAGGAGCTCTCTGTACCTGTTGCTATCAAGCTAGAGATGATACTGACACAGGAATAAAGACTCATAATTAAGGCAGCACAATTCAAAACAAATACCCCCAGATTGTAAATATGTTTACAGACCCTTGGAAACGTGCCGCATGATGTAGAATAGCATGCTGCTCACCTTCATTCCAGCCTCATTCTCCCAGACCTGTTGCTAGGAATCCCACTGTAGTGCTCACAGCGGTCTCTTACCAAAAATCTGAGCTCCTTATATTGATTCCTATAGCTTTGTCAATAGGTGGAGAGCACTGGGCTCTGGCCCGATTCTGTGCCAGGTTTTAACTTCCTGGGTCTCAGCTTCAGTGATTTTGAAAAAGGGTGAGAGAAATTAGCTTTTTTTTTTGTCCTCTGATGAGAGCACAGCCCGCCGCCCATCTCGAGGTGCGACTTGCCAGCCTGTGATTCTTCGCGGAGGGACGCGCCGCTTCTCACTGGCTGGTGCTTCATTATCATTCCGACCCCCCCGTCCATACCTCAAAGCGGGGGCACACCCTGCCTGACAGTCGCGCCTTCAGTCCCAGCCAGCCAGTCTGTCCCCAGTCACACGCGGCGGCGGTGGATGTAGATACTAAGAGGAGGGTGGGGGCTCCTCTAAATGGCACCCCCCATTTTCCCACAACGTCTCCCCCTTAAATGTCAAATGTGTGCTTGTCCTGCCAGTCTTCTTCATCACTTAGCACTGGAATACTAGGCTGCCTCTCCGTGCACTTAGCGCCATATTTATATTAGCTTATCTTTAACCAGGCCGTTAATTATCACAGGCTGCTTTAAAAAAAAATGAATTGCAATCTCTACTTAAAGGCTTATTAGCAGACACCTGCCTTGTACTACTGATAATGCACAGCTTACACAGAATATTAATGAAAATAAATTTTATATGAAATACTCACACGGTCGCTTAACATGATACTGATACTGTGTTTAGATTATGGGTATACGGGGCATGTTTTCAGATTTTATTCTAGGTTTCTGTCACTGGTAGCTTTGGTATAATTTAGAGAGGAGAGTGTCATTGTCTCCTCATTGTTCTAAATATATTTTCCAGATATATCTCTGGAATGAGACTGGCTACATTACATGCAAACTTTCAATAAGAGTATAAAATAAAATAATAAATTCAAATAGTTAATAGGCAAAACTATGTAAGAAAAAGAAAAAACATTTAAAATATATTCTTTCCATCATCTAATATTAACTCTTTGGAAATAAACAGGTTATTATATTTACTGTTTTTCGAGTTCATGGTTGCCTTCAAATTACTGGTAAAGAATTACAGTAAAAGATCACTTGAGTTTTTTTTATAATGAAAATGAATGAGCTGACAGCGAAGTGAATTCTCATTTATTGACATAATAGATTAGATTAAAAACAACCCAGGAAGCAGCAGGGCCCATCCAAAAGACATTTAATTCCCATTGCAAAAATGAAAGCAGTGGCTTCCTGATGAAGTTGAATGACCAGAACCGTCCCATATTGCACTGCTGTCCACGGCAAAATATCCTTTTTCCTCCTTTCCCGAACGATCATTATTATTTAGCAATTACCGATTCCTGCTGAGCAGCACAGGACTGTGCCCAGAGCCTCAAACAATCAGTAGGTGTGAGAACAGAATCGCTATACCATCCTCTCTCGTCTGTAATTGTATACTGGCGCACCTGGGCCTTTGACAGCAAGAACAGGCTTCAGGTTTCAGCTTGTCTTTCATATTCTGACCTAGATAAATAAATGTTCTTTTCAGGGAAACAGAAATCTCATCGTTAAAGTTCTCCCAGACACCTTGATGTGTTTCTTGTGAAATTAAATAACATTTTGCTGGAATCTGTCCCAGGGTGCCATTACAGAAATGCTTCAAGTAATAGTTATTGACTGCGAAAAGGAATGAGATTCATAAAAGTCCGGCCTGCAAGAGCTCCAATTAGGTCCATGCTGAGGCATCATTATCATTTAATCTCTAAAAGTGCCCCTTAGCTACCCGTGTAGCCTGTTCAGCTACTTGCTTTCGCATTTAACATTATTTAACATTATTTCATAGTCTTTATTAGAGTGTGCAAATGACAGCAGGGCCACTGAGACCTTGGATTGCCAGTGTTACAAATGTTCATTTTCTTGTCCATTGGCCACCGTGTTTTTATATCAACTAGCATGATATCAGTTTTTTTTTCAGATACTGATTGTTCAACTGGATTTTTACCTCATTCAAAAAATACATTGATGAGCTATAACATTATGACCACCCCCGTGTGATGCAAATATCTTTGACTATCTCATAAAAACAGTGCATGTCAAAGTCTGGGATACATTACATGGTAAGCCAACATTTAGTACTCCTAGATGACATACTGAATTCAGAAGAACGAGGTTTGTGGGCTGTGGGGTGTCTGGGAGGGAAAAACCATAATCTGCCGACAGGTTAGGCTTGTTGATGAGAGGCTTGTTGATGAGAGATGTGAACAAAGGCTATCCCATATGACAGGGTTCCCCAATTCAGGTCCTGGCTATCACATATGACAGGGTTCCCCAATTCAGGTTATCCCATATGACAGGGTTCCCCAATTCAGGTCTGGGCCATCCCATATGACAGGGTTCCCCAATTCAGGTCCTGGTTATCCTATATGACAGGGTTCTCCAATTCAGGTCCTGGCTATCCTATATGACAGGGTTCCCCAGTCTACAACACAATTTGCAGGGTTCCCTGCTCAAAACACAATAACATAAGAAACATTTACAAACAGAAATTTACAAATGAGAGGACGCCATTCAGCCCATTCAGCTCGTTTGGGGAGAACTGAACTAATAGCTCAGAGTTGTTAAAATCTTGTCTAGTGTCACGCCCAGCTCCGTCCGATCCTCCTGTGTGCCACGCCCACCTCGTTACCTTGTGTTAATTCCCGGTTGTTCTCACCTGTTACCTGTTATGTTCAGCTAGTCTTGTGTATTTAGTCCTCGTCTGAGTCAGTCTTCCCCAGACTTGTCATTAATGTGCGTCGCTGTCCTTGCTTTCCGTTAATAAACCCGTCCTGTTTGGATTCCCGCTTGCATGCCCTGCTTCTGCCCGACTGTGACATCTAGCTCTGATTTAAAGGAACCCAGGGTTTTAGCTTGCACCACACTAACATGAAGACTATTCCATACTCTAACTACACGCTGTGTAAAGAAGTGCTTTCTCAAATCCAGTTTAAAATGTTCTCCTGCCAATTTCCATCTATGGCTACGAGTTCTTGTATTTGAACTAATGTTGAAGTAACTATTTGTTTGAACAGCATCCAGACCTGTTAGAATCATATACTGTATACCTGGACCATGCTCCACCTTAGTCTCCTTTGCTCAAGGCTGAGCAGATTCAGCTCAGCTAACCTCTCCATGTACATAAGGCATTCCTCTAAGACCGGAATCATTCCTGTAGCCCTGCGTTGAACCCTTTCTAAGGCAGCAATGTCCTTTATAAGGTAAGGTAACCTTATTCAGCTCACCAGCAAATTGCAAGGTTTAGTAGGTGAGGCACAAATCACAGAAAATTGTAATGATGGCTGTGGGAGTAATGTGGTGTATCAGGCCCGGCTGTGAATGGGACTGGGTAGCCCTGGATTGGACTAGTTGGTCCAATGCATCCCACAGATGGTTGACACCTACCCAGCAGTCCATATAATGAGACGGAAAATGGTATTCATTGGACCAGGTCACCTTCTTCCATTGCTCCAAGGTCCAGTTCTGATGCTTGTGTGCCCTTCACTTCAGACTTCAGTCAATCATGGACAATGGTGATCACCCGCTCCATAGTGTAGTGGCTGATCAGAGAAGCACTTTTTGCTACAGGCGGACTAGTGTTTAGTGCTCCACTGAACGCCACACAAGATCATTCCTACCTACAGCCATCAGACTCTATAACTCCTCACACTGATTTCACACCCAGCCTTCAGACACTAAACATAAACCCCATCCTGCCACACATCCATACTTTAGCCTGTGCAATAAGCCTGCTGCTACTTGGATGTGCAATATTCATCTGGTAATTTACCTGTATTATTACGTGCAATAATCACTTAGCAGTATCTATTCTATTTAATATATCGTATTTCTGTTTCTCTTATGTATATGTCCTATACAGATATAGCACTTATATAGTGTATATAGCGCAGAGTCTCTCTTTTATAATTTTATTTCAGTTTCTTATACTTATACCTGATATTTTTTACATTCTTGTCTTGTGTCTCTGTGTGACCGTTTAGTAATAACATGAGCAATTTCCTCCGGGATCAATAAAGTTTTCTGGTTATGATTCTGAACAACTTCAGGTGTACAAAGCAAGCAATATCTCGGCAGGAGTAGGATTAACTGAATCAGTTATTTTTAGTAGAAAAAAAATCCTTAAGTACATATTCATATACTGGCATCCTGTTCAGTGTATACCCCAGTTTTGCGCTGCCTGGGATACACTGGGATAGGCTCTTCTGCATCTATGACCAGGTTAAGGGGCTGAAAAATGCAAGCCATATTCATATCACTAAATATCATAGCTGGAACACCATAAGCCTTTTACCTTTGGAATAACACGAAATCTTAATACGCACTATCACATACTTCTAAGACAGCACTATCGTTACACTTTGAACCATCGTATCCACAAATAATTCCCTACGCATTTTTTCTGCTGTAAGTGCATATCCTAGGCGCAGCATAATGAACGCCCAGAGTGCAGCACCAGACTTGCTGGGTCCAATTCCCTGGTTTGCCAACAGCCTTCCGTGACGTTCTCGCACCTTCTCTCGCGATACCGTGCGCGGCGGCGACCAGCTTCGGCTGATTTGAACTGCGCAGTGCAGCCGGGGCGTCTGGACTCTCCCTTCGGAAACCTGACGAGTATGGCTGGAATATCGCAGGAAGTCGACGACAAGCAAGAGGATGCGGGCGCCACGAGCGAGACTGAGAGCGTCCCCCAGCAGGAAAACAGCAATGGCGTGAAAACGTAACCGTACTTTAAAACAGTGATTCTGGTCTGTCTGATGCATAGGTTTATGCTATTTAAAATGGAGGCTAACGTTATGCAGGACTAAATCAAGTCGACACGATTGAATATGAATAGAAACCAAGGCTTTTAAAGCCCGTACACGTCGTGAAAGCAGTTCAGTTACTTGGAGCAGGTTTTCAGCCCTTGGTATTTTACCCGACCCCCACAAACTTTGATAGCTTTTTCTTTGCTAGCTAGAGGGTTATGTGGTACACAGCAGAGAATGTAGCATGAGCTGGTCCTGCAGATGCTGTGAGTGGCTGCTTCAGGATTACTGAAGCTCATCGCACGTGCGTCAAGACCGTGTGGCGCGGGTCCCGCAGATGTACCCATTCAGCTGTGTCACTGATGCTGCGCCTGCGCCTTCCAGCTAACTAGCTAGTCAGATTGCTGTTTATAGAAATGATCTATTCTAGGGAAGAAGTACAATGATATGCCAGGTACCTAGCTAGCAGTCTGTATTAATATTTAGCTAAGAAAAACATTTGTCCCATATGAATCCAGCGTGCTGTGTTGGTCCATATTGTGGACTTATGAAATGCATGTTGAACAGTGATTTGCGGTAATGTGACTTTTTAGTGTGTGTTTTTTTAAAATCTCACCTACTGATGGTGCATTTTAAATGTATTATCTTCTGCTGCAGAGACTCAGATGAAACCCAAAAGGAAAAACCAGAACTCAAAGAGAAATCATCTGGAGGCAGGAAATCCAGCCGATTCCAGCCTTATTCGAAAGACAAGCATGGAGACAAGAAGGGTGTCCATCGAAACCGAGTGTTCATTAGCAATATCCCATACGACATGAAGTGGCAGGCAATCAAAGATCTCATGAGAGAAAAAGGTAACGATGAGTGTGACAAATGAAGTTTACATATTGGGCTGCCCTGACTCTCCAAAAACTCTCCTTCAAATATGGAAGCCATGTCTGAAATCCCACGGTCATGCGGAGAATCTTATCTCTTGCTTGTAATAGAGTTCGACTTCAGCTTTCTCTGAACATTTTAAATTTGTGTTCTGGGTCTCAATTGGGTTTCTAAATAGGGTTGGAAAGAAGCTTATACTTTGGGCAGGAATTATCTATAAGTGTGAAATTGTTCAGAGCTTTGTTACAGTATTGATGTATATTTTTTTAAAACCTGTTAATTGATGATTTAACGTGTGTGTTGTATCTGTTGTAAGGTGACACGTATGTTATTGAAATCATGCCCTGGCGCACACTGGTTTGAACTATTGGATTTCTGATTCTTAAACATTCTTAGACATGCTTTTGATAACTGGAAGGCTTTGAAAAGGTGGATGGTCACCTTAAAACAGTTCAGTGTTATTGGTTTGGTCATTTGTTCGCAACTGTACAGCTAACATTAGCTAATTTTGAAGTGTTCTCATACTTTAGGTTGAATGCAGCTCGTTAATGGCCGGATTGGTGTGTCTGTAACTGAACAGAATGGCATGGTGTTTTGTCTGGTGGTATGTTGGTCTGGACCTATTGCTAATTGAGGATTTCTGCCTGTAGTCTTGTACCAAGGCCAACAGTGAAGCGAAGACTGGTGTTTTTAAATGCATTGTTTTCTTGGTATTTTCCCTTTGCATGTCTCATGTAGTTGGTGAGGTTACATACGTGGAACTCTTTAAGGATGCAGAAGGAAAATCGAGGGTAAGTCATGTGGACAACTGGCTGTGCAAGGTTTTAAATTCCCTTGCCAGCTCTCACTTTATCAGGTGCCCTACCAGGTAATGAGCCTCCAGGCTACACTCATGTGAATTGCTACTAAACAGGTTTTGTGGATTGAGCCAGTTACAACTGGCCGTGGCTTGTGACATTCTCTGTCTGAGGGTCCGTTGGTTGATGCTACTTAATATGACTGGGACAAACTAACACTGCTATAACTTTTTTAGTGACTTTTGTTTTTGTTAAAGCTTACTTTTTGTTGTAGTGTTTAACTGGTTGGTAGTTATGGTTATTAAATATTTCAAAGGAAACATGCGTTTCAGTACCTTTGAATATTTCTAAACTTGCTTTTAGATTGATCGGTTGTTTTGTTTTCTTTTTGGATGGTAGAAATTGCAGATCTGTGTAAACTCCACTTTTGTTTTGGCAATTAAGATCATCTTTATTTTTAACTAAATACATGCTTCTTTCTGCTATTACACATATACCATTAATTCTTGAAAAAACACTTGCGAATGGTTTATCCAAGGTTTTGCCATACATGTTTTTTTCTTTATTTGTGTAGCCATTTTCTGAAGTTACCGTTTTAAAACGAGTGATTATTACAGTAGTAGTAATGCTGCAGCATTATTTTTTTACTTTGGGCCATTATCTCCAAACCTTAATGTACCTTTGGTCTTGAATAAAATGGAGTAAACCTATGTGTGTATGTATAGATATATCAGTTTGTGTATATCATTCATATACACACATTATGACCTAATGTAGGCTGCTCTTCATTATGATCTTCAGATGTCTGGATTATGGTGCCTTAAAGCTTTTACTAATAACAAAACTCAGTGGCCCAACTCATTTTACAAAGAATACTTCCCTACAGAAGACCTGAGGCTGTAATTGCTTTGGCATTTCAGAAATAACCATACATTTCTGATTCATGTTTATTGTTTAGAGCTATAACCAAACTGTATGTGTACCAGCTATTATGTTCAAGATGGCGTTAATTATTATTATTATTCTTTGTCTTTTTTCCCCCTTTGGTACATCTCGACTTATGCCATGTTGACTCTCCAGGGAT
>JAODJW010000007.1:7662646-7715205 GCA_026777045.1 Hyperopisus bebe
AGGGAGTGGCACTCCAATTTCGTTGTACCTGGTACAATGACAATAAAGGCTATTCTATTCTATTCTATTCTATTCTATTCTATTCTAAAATGAACCAATCCCCCCACACACATACACACCTTTTTCTGGCGCCATCGAATGGATGGATGGGTGGATGGATTGGAAATTACTTTTTAAAACAGATGCTCCCTTTAACTTACATTTTGTACCTGCATTCAATAAATATGTAATTTAAAATCAATTTTAAATCAGTTGTTTTGACAGAATCCCCAGTTCATGACAAATTATCTTGTAAATGTCAATATGTCTGTGAGAAAGCTACGGAAGAGGATTAGGGCCACCATGAAAATATTATTTGAATTCTGACTTTAATCTCAGAATTCTGATTTTAATCTCAGAATTCAGACTTTTTTTTTTCTAAATTCAGAATTCTGAGATTAAAGTCAGAATTCAAATAATATTTTCATGGTGGCCCTAATCCTCTTCCGTAGAAAGCTCAGTACCACGTGATACACCAAGTATCACACTTGCTATTTCCTGAACTTGAAGGTATTTTACTGTAGTTTTTTAAATGTCATCTGAAATTGGTACCTATGGGAAAACAATGCACATTCTGCCACACTGACAGCAATTTATCTTGTCAATGTCAATACGTCTGTTAGAAAGCTAAGTACAGTGTGATACATTTACATATAACTGTTACAGTTACTGTATCCTGAGATTGAAAACAATGCATGTTCTGCCATAGTGGCAGAAATTTATTCACGCACACAACCACACTTACTACGGAAGTCTGTAGTACAGAAGTCTGTAGAGGACATGCATAAACTTAATTTTTTCTTTTCGTTATCTCGAGATCACGACTTATTTTTTTAAGCCGACATCTTTGAAACATCACCCGGTAACAATGGAGACGTCCAGTATACTCTCCAGTTGGTTGGTAATGAAACTGACTACTCGTTCAGGTTCACTATAATTTCTCCGACGGTATAGCTGCAAATTTCTGAGCCTCCTTCTCAAATGACGAACACTAATATGACAATTTTTTTAGCACCGACAGACAGTGTTATTTCCTCATGTCCATGATTCAGTGCAATATATCTCGACTTTTCCCCATAGTTTGAAGTCTAACTTTACAAACAAGTGCAATATAACCACTTATGATATTGGTGCAATATACTTTTACTTTACTGTGCAATATACACTTTTACTTTTCCTGTAACTTTTGGACAAATTAGGTACTTTAAATTCCTGTACAGAGATTTTCTATCTTATTTTATTTTTATTTTATTTATTAGAATGTTTAACAGTGCCGTAATTTGTTTTACACTTCATTCCTATTTTTATACTGTACTTGTATTGATCTTGTCTTCGTGTTTATATACGTGATTGTGCAGTGGCAATGTGAGCAATTTCCTCCGGGATTAATAAAGTCTTCTGATTATGATTCTGATTCTGATTGTGTTTGAGACAGTCCACGATCAAAGTAAAATCTGATGCATTTGTCCATGAGGATAATACTGAACCTCGAGATCATGGGAAAGTGACATGGGTTATGTCGAGATCACAAGAAAAAAAGAATTAAGTCGTGATCTCGAGATAACGAAAAGAAAAAAAAGTTTATGCATGTCCTTCTTAGACTTCCGTACACTTATGGACAGTTTCCCACCTCCTGTTTATCTTAGCGTGTTTTTAGACTGGGGAGAAACCGGAGAACCAAGATCCACCACCCTGCAGAGCTTAGCTTCAACCTAACTGGCTGTAATACTGAGATGCTACTGAAGTTCCTGAATTTCTGTATCAGGCGTGTTGAATTATGACTGCACCTAAACTCTGCAGGGTGGTAGATTTCCAGAAGCAGGAATGAGCAGCCATCACCCAGAGGAAACTCAAGAAAACTGTGATATTTAGCTTTCCTGTGGTGACATCTTGTGTTTTGTGTTTGAACGACAACTTCTTCCGTCCTCCTTTTTTGCATTTAGTTTCAGAAGAGCAGGATATACAGGCAGCATAAATCTATAGGCTGTGATGTATACCGAGATAAAACTTTAGTAATTTATGATAAATCGTGTCGAACAGGTCAGAGATTATCGACATTTTCCTTATGAATGACGAGAAATCAATGTTGGCGTGTTATGTTATTATGTCAGTTCATACAGTTGCACCTTTTCACAACACACCCTATAATCACCATCGTGCTGGCCTTTTGCTTTGATCACTGAAAAACTGAAGCTAGTAGGTGTTTAGTAGTGATGGGCAAATTAAGCTTCATGAACCATATGTTGTATTTTCTACTTCATTAGAGGGTGCGCTCTATTTAAAAAGGGCACAAAGCACACGCCCGCAGGCATCCCAGAGCGCCCTGCATCTTCATTCGCCTCTTTATTGGCCACGCAAATGATTCTTATTTGACTAAGAAGGCGAGAATTGACAAGCGCGTGCTGGTTTCGTGAGCCGTGATTGTCGAGCGCTCGTTTCGCCCTTTGCTGCCTAAAAAAGCTGATATAGATGTTAACTTTACAAACCCCAGAACGCTTTAGCTGGCGAACATCGCAAGGTTATTAAAATATTTTACGGTCCTGTGCAAAACGTCTCAACTGCAGGCCCTGGCAATTTCTTCGAAAAAGTCGGAAACATTTTTACGAAGATGTGAATTTTGGTCTGGTGCGTAACAAAACCGCAACGGTGAGTAGGAATCATTTTGGTGCCAGTTAACCGAATATGATTTTTATTGCACTGCCGCCGTATATATTTACACATAACTAATTTCCTGCAGTGCATTGGATGGTGTGTACAAGTTTCAGTTACAAATGTATCTACTTCATGTATCAAGAATGACCAGAAAACCTGCAGCAAGTGAAGAGAAGTCACATGCTGCTCGGGTTATTATGAGAGAATTTATTAATGTACAGTCATATCAGAAGGACAGTTATCTAGCCCATATAGGGTGACCAGATAATCCACGTCAGGGAGGACACTCTAGCTAGGACAGGAATTGTAAATTACCATTTCAATTAGAAGGACCTGGATTTCACTTGAGCACTTATGATTCTGCTGTGTGCTCCTAAGCCAGGGGTGGCCAATCTTATCTGCAAAAGGCCAGTGTGTATGCAGGTTTTTGGGATAACATGTAGGTCAGCTGTTCAAACCCAGGTGTGAAGACTCTTCAGCCAATCAGCTAATTAGTAATCTGATTAGGGAGCTGCAGCGAAAACCCACATACACACCGGCCCTTTGTAAATAACATTGGCCACCCCTGCCCTAAGCCTATAGTGCTTCTTCTGTTAGAGAAATTAGTTGTTGAGCAAAGGACAGGATAGGGAAGGACCAAGGGACTAACTTCCTGTCATGGCCCCACCCCCCCCAAGTGGTCTTGTTAGTTAATTAGCACTGAGACCTGAGTCTTGGAGAGTGTCCTTCAAAAGATTGTGTTACATTGCATGTCTTGTGGGAGAAACCATATTAGACTCAGGTTAGGTTTACATTGCTTGGTTGCCTTAGCTCTGCATACAGTATATGCTGACCATCTATAGAGGAATCCATACTGTACAAATATGTAACTGCTTAGACTGCAATAAACAAACAGCTTGTACATCTGGGAAAGTCATTTGCATGATTGAAGGAGAAGGAATTAACTGTGTAGACCAGCGTCTTTGAGATGAGTTGTTCGGTCTAGCAGTGATGTGGCTGTTTTCACTTGACCACAGGTTAATACAGCTGAGGTCCTGATTATATTCTGGGATGTAATACAGGAGTATGTGCATAAGCCTAGGGTGAATTCCAGTTATGCAGCTGCGTTCTGTCATATTGTTTTCTTGAACTTGTCACAGAAGCAGTTTGATAATACACACAGTCTATAGTCCAGATAAGGGAACTGGGGACATTGAGTGGAAGTTACACGAGTCGCTGGAATTCAAGAAGGTTATTCATAGAATTGGTGTGCTAATGAATGTGTAAATTTACCTCCTGTCGAGGTAGATTTTGTAATCAGTGAAGTTATTCAATTTCACCAGAAGATGGCAGTAAATACATGTTTATATTTTTTGTTTACCTGCCACAACCCCAACAGTAATGAAACTTGCGCTTGCATTCTTTATGTGGTGTGTTTTGAGTATCATATAGTGCAATGACTGAGGGTGTAAACTTACAAATCTGGACCCAAGAGGAGCCTTGCTCTAGTAGTCCAGGTCAGGTTACTCAGATTTAGGTACTCAAGGGAAATATTCAACTGGATAAGATGGCAAAAATGGTAAGATCTTGTATAAAAAGTCAAGTAAGCAGCTGATTTTAACTTTTCATTATCTGTGAGTCCCCATGCACTGCCAAAAGAAACTATGAAGTCTTATTTAAAAACAATGCGTGTGTGGCGTAGTGGGTTAGGTGTCTGGGTTTATGACTGGAAAGTAACTGCTTTGAGTCCTGTACTTGGCAGAATAGTGACATTTTCATTAGGCCTGTAGTTATTAACTGCCGAAATGTCCCAGGGCTGTCGGATAAGTGATGCCCCCTCCCTCGGACCCCAAGCTTCATTCTTAAAGCTGTGTATGTATATGTGTATGTATGTATATATATATGCCTCAAAGGAGAGCAGGAAGGGATAAGTGAAAAGAAGTGAAAAGAAGCATTTAGGTGTACTTGTTCTATGTGCAAATGGCAAATAAAGAATAGTTTAATTTAGTTTAAAAGCATAGCGAGCTTTACATTGCCATTACAATATTACAAGTTGTACATTCTTTTCATGTTACAGGAATGCAGGTAGATTAACTTCTGTGGCATTAAAAATATAAAATTTATTTTTAAATTTGTAAATAAAACTCAAATGCACTGGACTGACAACACATCCTGTTCCTCTGCTGTGCGTACTCTAACACTTCTGTATCCTCTGTAACACTGCTAATATGTAACTGGAAGATGGATGCATTTAAAAATCATTTAAAAAAATCATCAGTAGGAACTGTTCAAAAGAGCAAGTAATTGGTAATAGTTTTTCTTTGAAATAGACTGAGAGGGAATGATCGTTTTTGCTACTTTCATTTGCATTTCACAACTACAGACGAGCAAATGCTGTCCTTATTTTTCGTTTTTTCAATGTCAATGTTAATCAGAGGTAATCAGATATTATTATTTTCCAGTGCTACCGAGGCCATGTGTTCAGACTCAAACTTGTGTTATAGCCTGTGCAAAAGACAAACCCAGGGAGGCAGGAAGAAGAAGCAGGAATAAGGAAATGGTTTAAATTTCCTATTTTTGAGACTTGCATAATGACACGACAGGGTGAACATGTTGTTCCTTTAAACCCATTTTGTCAAAGCAGCTGGCATTTGGTCAGTATCTCTGGAAGGACGGAAACATAAAGAAAGGGACAATGTAAATGAATCTGATATATTAAGGACCAGTTTTACTCTGATAAAATGGATAGCTACATGCAGTTAGAAGATGTTCTCTTTAAAAATTAATAGACCTTCCATTACCTTTGAAAATGGGATTTTTTTTATTCTAGAACTATAATCTCCATTAGCTAGTGTAACTAGATTTCAGAATTGTTACTTGCATGAGATTTGCAACGATGTGATTTTTTTAATGGGGTACAATGTAATGTATTGTTTGCTGCCTATTCTGGTGAGGTGGAAGTGTCTTGTACTAAAAATCAGCCACTCTATTGATAGCGGTTACCTATTGGAAAAAAAGGGTCAAAACTGCAGGTGTCTTTTTTTTTATAGATATATAGTGAATGATATCCAACTTTACCATTTTTTTAGGCAGATAGCATTTTTGTTGAGTCCTAAGCTTTTGATTTGTATAGTCATTGTATGACAATTTACAATAATCAGAAACTTAACTGGACTAGTCACTGCTATATAAGAATGTCTCAATCTTTAGAACTTTACTATGAATAGGGTATTGAGATTGAGGATGGTGGTGCTTGCCCTGCTTGGAACTCAGCTGATATGCATTCAGATCTACAGATGTTGTCTCTGTCATTCGTTCATTGCTTGAGTCAACCAGCACACAGTAAATGGGATCCTTCAGGTTTCCTGGAGAATGGGTACTAAAATTGTCATTTCAATAGATGTTTCCTTTAAGGCCATATGCGACCAACATGTCAGCTGACTGGGGCACCAAGGCGTTAGATGAAAATGAGCACAGTAAGGCCCCGCCTTATTCTCCCTGGCCGTCTCTAACCCTGCTGCGCCGGAAGCTGCCCTATCACTACTTGATATTGATGTTGTTTTGGACGCGGGGAACAGATCCCTTCCTCTGTATGTCAAGGATCTGTTAAATAGGATTAACAATGACCTGTTTTTTTTGTTGCACTATTTAACTGCTTCAGAAGAACACATTTAGGGCCTTTACGGACAAGGCGCTTACAGATCTGTGCCTCTGTTTTGGCCAATGAAGAACAGAGGATCTGGACGTGCTGTACTCTGGGGGGGGCTGGTGGCGCTTTGTTAGGTGTTACTAAAGCTGTTGTTTACCTCAACTATGGATACACCAGAGCTAAAAACGAACACTACTAAGTGTAACACATAGTGTAAAATACGGTACTATTATTATTATTATTATTATTGTTATTATTATTAATGTTAGAAGTTCTTTGAATTTTTATGTTGGCCCTGACAGCTGGCAGTGGAGTCTGTCAAAAAACATGCTTGGATGAGCAGGTGGTGTTTGCGTTTTCTTTACGCCTTAAGTTATCTGTGAAACGTACGCCACCCCACCACCATGTCAGCTATAAACATTCTGCACAGAAATAACAGCCCCTGGGGCACAGGGGTCCAAAAATAAAAGACGGCAAATAAGAATTTAGTTTCTGTCAGTAGCACGCACACTAGTTCCTGGTAGGATATTTTCATTACTGCTGATAGTAAATTCTTGCATTTATTCAGGGGTGTGGTTTCTGTATCCATTAACATTTTAAGCTGGTTTTGATTTTTTTGTGTTGATGCATCATGAACTGGTGCTTTGACCTGTACATTTGATTTGGCTTCACTTGACTGCCAAAGCGTTTGCATTTAAACATTTAAGCTGGAGGAATTTCTGTATTGCAAAGCATTGTTTGTCTGAAAGTATCACCATAATGAGTTTGCTGCCTGCTTTTACTTGCATAGCAGAAATAAGTATTCAAGTAACTTTTTTAAAAAATTGTTGCACTTTTGCTGATAATTCCCCAACTTAAGACATTTAGTTTGAAATGTCAATGGAAAGGAAAATGACCTGTCCAGCTCAGGGTCCCATCGATTTGTACTGGTGCTGCTTCAGGGCTGCTAATTAATTGCATCTTTTCTTAATTGCAAGTTTTTCCCCCCCTCTTTTGGACACTATGAAAATGCTGAGAGATAGTGTATTGCTGTGAGTCTGAGGTACTCCATATGTCAGATTAGCTCAGTGCCAGCTGTCCACACTGCGAGGAGAGAGCGCATTTAAATCCTGAAGGAATTTGTGGCCTAATGCAAATGAGTGCACTGATTAAACTGAGTGCCCACTGGCCAGATATATTCCTTGTGGTCTCTGCGTGGATCGGGGTGGGGGTCCGGTTTTTAGCTGCAGCTATCCTTACAGTTGTCAGTAATTTTTGATAAGGTTACAGTGAGTTCCCTGCAGCAATTATTGCTTCTTTTCACTCTCAGAAGCATTGCTCTGGAATATGGGCCATTCTCAAAAACTCATTACCATATCAATTTTCTCTAATTTAAGAAATTAAAAACAGACTCAAATTGTACAACTTCATTATTTAAGCTGTTGATTGATGGTAGATATTCAGTTTTATTGCCATTTATTTCTGTAATAAACAGAAGTGTTTTGCGAAAATGACTAAACTGCTGAAAAAAATCGAGCAAAAAAATGCACATTTTATCAAAAAAAATCACTGTTTATTGTGGGTTGCATGCGATGAAGTTGAAAATTTTGTAAAAAGTTCAGCGCTATTTGATCTTAAAACTGTTACATTAATGGGGAAGTGATTTTGAGGAAAATGATTAAATCTGAGCATGAAATGACATTTTTAATATACCTAAAATATTATGGTGATGTCAGGAGCTCTGTACAAAAACAAGCACTTTTTTTTGTGGTTTTTATTTAAAAAAAATTCTCCGGTGTCTCTCAATGACCCATACTATAGTTTTCTGACTGTCAGTAATTACTTGACGAATTATGTCTTCACATAATGCTTGCCTGTTAACTGTGTCTTTGTGCTGAGGCAGACATTTGTGTCAGACAGGTTCTGATTTATCTTTTTGTTTTGCATCGATCCGCTCTTTACGTCCTAAGTAATTGACCCATCGCTAGGGTCAGAGCAGACAAAAGCCAAGCGACCCTGCATGTGGTGAACAGGGCAGGCAGCGAACAGACGGAGACCCGCTTTGTGTCCGCGTGTGGAGCATAGGGGATGAAGGCTACCTCCCTGGGGCTTGGCTCAATGGCTGTGGCCAGCAGGGAACTGTGACTCTGCCGGAGCTCAGAACTGGCTGCACTGTTTGTGTTGGCAGGCTGGTCTGAGGGGGGGATGTGGGTTGTGCCCCCTGCATTGTCTGTCCAGGGCAAGCACTGCTTCGTCCGCATCCTCCACTCGCTCATAACAACCCGGCCACCCGTCTTGTTTTGTTTGTTTTTTGTGATGTTTCTTTTATCCTGCTGAATAAGCAAAAAGGCTTTCACTGTTTTTTTAATCAATTCTCATTGTGCTGAATCAGCTGCCCTGTCACACTCGAGCCAGTGACCACCTGTATGGTGGAGCCATCTGTCTGAAGGGGACATGGTTTTACCTTCAGGAGCTCATACTTCATGTCTATTGACTATATTTATGGATATATTAATTACCATTTTAAAAAACTAATTTACTGTTGTGCTTGTTTAATAATGACTAAGAACTATGGAGCATTATTTTATTTTAATTTAAGAGCAAACTCCACTTATAAGGTATATTGCAAAATGCCATCTGTTATAGGGCAAGGAAAATTATGCAGGTGGGTGTTGGTGGTATGCTTAATTTAAATTTTGTTCATTTCCCTGGCTTTTTTTTAATAAATTGAATTGCAACGCATTTAGTGCTGATTGATTTGCAAGCAGATGTTACAATTGGAGTCAGGTGTTTGATTATTTATAATTGAAATCCCTCTTCCTCTTTGTCTGCATCTAAATCTTGTATCTCATATCCAGAGAAGAGAAGACTGGAGTGGAACTTAAACAGCTTGTTCTGATTTTCCATATTCTTGGAGCTAGATTGTCAGAATCCATATGTTTAAAAAAATCTTGTAAATGAAATGGGTGGTAATGCTGATAATTCCGCTTGGGTTCCCCAAAAGAGTGAGAGAGCTGATGATGGCAGATTACATGCAAGTCTGCTGAATTAAACACAAACCTTTATTCTACATAGACACCCCATATTAAAATACCCTAGTACATGCCAATTATGTAAAATCCCTTATAAACAGTTTTGTTTCCTGTGCTGCTTTTGTGCATCTATTCTGTGCTGAATTTACAGGATGCCCTAACTCTGTTAACCAGTAGCTGTGCACAGCACACTGTGCCTTGGTGCATGGGGACATTTATTTGTTACCAGGAAATAACAACGTGCATATCGACAAGACACTAATTATGCAGGGAGGGGACTTTTACTGGTGTGCCATGTTTGTCAAAGGTGAAGGCTGAAAAGCAATAGCCTGGTCTTTACGTAGTGCTGTCTAGCAAAGTGCTTACAGGTGTACTATTTTTATTAAGAGATGTGCTGTATGCGAAATGCAAATATGCAGACACGTAGGAATTAAGTCTCAGTCAGGAAGGAGCAAATATTCGTGCATTTTCAGAGGAAAGATTCAAAATAAGGGTCTGACCAAAATAAGGTAGCCAGTGATATGTCGGAGATGGACTGAGCTTGTCTTAAGTTGAAAAGTAATGGGAACCTGGGCCAAGTTAATGCTATAGCCTGCCTGTGCTGCGTCCACTTCAGCTGGCCAGTGCAAGGAGCTCACAGCATGTTATGGCATGTATGGCATGTCTAGCTTGCATGCACACACGCAAAGGCTGTTATCCCAAAGCATGTTGCTTAGTTTTTAGAAGTAAACATTTAAGGGTAGTCCTTTTTGTTCCACAACAAAAAAAAAGCACTCGCAGTTTTCTGATCCCATCCTTGCTAACTTTTTTTTTTTTTTTTTTTCCTTATGCTTTTCCTTTGAGCTTTTCTGGTGGTCTTTTTGTGCAGCCCAGCTTCATGGTCCAATCTGTTGTGCCTTTGCCTCCTCGTGACTGAACGGCAGAAACCTCGTCAGCATGGCGCAAGTTCACTTCAGTGGGTCACAGCCAGACAACCGTTCCGCCAAGTTCAAAAGGCTGCTGTTCAAATTCATGACCTTCTCATCCATAAAGTCGGAATGGTGGTGCATGGATGGGCCTCTCAGCCAGCAACTGGAACTCTGCTGTCATTTCCTTGACAACAAAAAACTGCACCCAAGTAACTCAAACATTTACTTTTCATTTCACCTACAGCTTTGGCCTTATTTGTGCCTAGTATTTATGTAGTGTTTAAAATTAGGGGTGCACCGATTGATCGGCTAGTGATCGGAATGGGCCGATTTTCTTCCTGATCGGCCTGATCGATGACCGGCCAATCAGTCTCACGTATTTACGATTACGAACCGATCTTGCGCATACACAGTAAATCATATGCACAGTCGCTCACACTTTCAGACATGCAAAAATGTCCGTAATTTGGAAATTCTTCAGCGTGAGCCAAGCTGACGCAAAATTCGTCATCTGCAGCAAGTGTAAGGACCAGGTATACCTTGGGGGAACCAATACAGGCATTTAAAAATACAAATTTAATTATACATTTAAAAACGCATCACCCTAGTGAACACGCTCAGATTGAACAAGCTAGCAAAGCGAAAGCTGCTGGCAAAGCATGTTCGAAGTCATCTACGACCCAGCAGTCTGTGCTGTCTTTCATTGGTATAAGCAGTGAAAAGAACAAAGAAATTACGAGGAAAATTGTGGAATTCATGGCATTGGATGACCAGCCGTTTTCTGTAGTTGAGGATAGAGGCTTCCGAAATCTCATGAATTACCTCCCAATAAATTAGCCCGAAATATAGAATACCAAGTAGACGTTACTTTTCGGACGTCGAGCTGTTCAACCTAATGTCATGTCACACACGTTTATTTGCTGCACATTGGTGATTCCTGTTTTGGACCACGTTTTTCTGTTTTCTGAAAATTGGAATGATTGTATTTTATGGTTTAAACATTTTGTCGGGACTATATCATACTTAGCTATGAGGAATCCATGTTTGCCAAGCTCAGGGGTTGAAATTATAATAATTATGGGATGTTTTTTGTATAATTTGAGTTTAAATAATGTACAAGTCAAACAATACTGAACCTTTCTGGGATACAATGTGTCCCTTTTGCTATGATAAGTTTCATTCTTGTAGCATTAACAGTTTTTCTGAAGAGTACAATGTCAGAATAATGGAATCTGTGCATTTTTTGTCGCCATTTTGTTGTCTTGTATGAGGAATTTTATTAATTAAAAATAAAAGTATATGTAGATTATATGTACCTCATTTAACAAAGCAATATACAAATATACCAAACACTTACTGTTGTGATTAGAATATTTTTTTAAATCATTGCCTAACAGGGTGGAATAGAATATAACAGGGTGGAACCGAGTAGACCTCTTAACAAGTAGATTCAGATTCACAACAACAATACTACTACAACTTAATAATAATAATAATACCACTGTAGTAACATAAAGAAATACACTCATAAAATAATAATAATAATACTTTTTGATTATACCATTATTATTCCTTATCATACACAAGAAATACACTCAAATATTGTGCAATTTCTACTCAGTAGGCTGCATATCCCATACATAGCCTAATAGGGTGGAATATTTCTAGCTAATTTAGCTCTAGCTCTTTGAGTGAGCAACATTTAGTTAGCACACACTCTACAGCTGATCAGCATTTAAATAGCTATTTTTCACATGTTTTAAAACATATTTTTTCCAATAAATATTTCTCATAATATATACTAACAGGATGGAACTTAAAGGGTGCCTCAAATCAGTGTGTAATAAAAAATTGAGAGAAATACAGCAGAGAGTGACAGTTAAAGCTCACCTTAGTCTTCCACTTGAATTTCCCCCCAAAAACAAATAATGTCACTTCCTGGAAATGGCAGTATGGATTTGTAATCTTTTTAGGGAGCCAAGAAACTAGAGGCTAACAGGGTGGAAAACGAATGTGGGGACATATAATATATTATATAATTACAGAAAACAAAATAAGTTTCGCCAGATTTATTTCTTTCTCTAAAGGTAGTATACCCTAGTCTATCAAAATAATAAAGAATAAGTTTTGGTTTTTATAATTTCATAGTTTATATTTACTGAGGAAGTTGAATACATTGCATTTGGGACATGCTAAAATGAGCGCATATTCCAGAGAAATGGTGCTTTAAAGAGATGTATAATTTATCTTAGAGCAATAGAAAACACCTAAACACACAATAAAATAGGTTTGTTTTATAAAGATTTGTCTAATTTTATAAAAGAAGAGCCAGTTAAACACGAGGACATGAATATGTGGCCCAAAACAGGAATCACCCACCTATTATTTAAAAAAATATTAGTGTTTAGTTGTAGTTGGGGTTTTATTTGTTTTAGTTTAATGTATTTGAATTTGTAAATTTTAATGAGAGATTATGAAAATAAAGTTTTGAGGTGAAGAAAATGTGATTTTTTTGTATGTATTTGCTGTTCTCAGGGCAAAAATTGGTATTGGAAAAATTGGTATCGGCTGATCACACATACCGAAAAATCAGTAATCGGGATCGGGCAAGAAAATTGCAATCGGTGCATCCCTATTTAAAAGTGAAAGCAGTTTTCCTACAGTTACAGAAGACAAAGTTTTCTTGGGCTAAAATCCTTTTTACTGTTGGTGTTTCCAGTCCCTAGAATATAAGTTGCATCTCCCATCATAATGATGTGACAATATTGGACATACAGGTCAACTATTTTAAAAGCATGCACATGTTCTGTTTTGTGGGGGGGCGGCATGGTGGTGCAGTGGTTAGCACTGTTACCTCACACCTCTGGGACCCGGGTTCGAGTCTCCGCCTGGGTTACATGTGTGTGGAGTTTGCATGTTCTCCCCATGTCATCATGGGGTTTTCTCCAGGTATTTTATCAATAGGATAAAATGGATGGATGGATGTTCTGCTTTGGTTAAGGATGGTTTTGTTTTAGTTTGTCTCAAATCTTGGAGGTCTTTTTTGACATCTGAAATGGATTTTCTTAGCAGGTAAAAAATATTTTTTTGCCTTTACTGAGGAAAATGACCTCCATTCCTATATATGAAAGTTTTAGCTTCGTCAGTGTGTTTTGCTCCGCCTTTCTTCCACAGGATCATTGACTAATTTAAATTGTTCGTATTTCTTTTTTCCAGTGTTGTTGGTTCATTCCAAAGACATCAGGAACTGGTAATTTTGTTTTTTTCTGCTAAAAAGTTTTTAGACTTTAATTTTTGAAAGGTTCATAACTGCAGTTCTGACTGGTATAGGTATTTTGACTATATTAAGCTCTAAGCTGAGTTTTCGAATAAGTGTTTGTTTCTCCAGCCTTGTTGCAGTAATTATGCTTATTTTGTGTTGCATAAGTGGTGTATAAACATAGTCATGCATTTCTGGGGTCTGTGTCAAAGCCATTACACTGACAGTGGACTGCAATGAACAAATGTGGAATTCCTTCAAATGCAGTATCTTTAATGGCAGAGGGCTATTATTACTTTAAGTTATTCTTCCTGGAGAGGTGCCTATTTTTATATGATCGTATGCTTACAGCCATCTGTATATAACTAGTTCCTCTCTCCAGGAGGACCCCAATAAGAAGCCTTTCGTTAGACCAGGCAATGCCATCCACATAGAACGCTGACACAATCCTTTGAGCTTTCATTTAAATAGGGGCATTGCCAGTCTGACTAGACATTAAAAAACTGCTTGGAGTAAATTAAGTTACCCAGAACACAAAACCAGGTGTATGAAATTTGTTTACTTGCACTTTATTTGAATGAAACTTCTGTGCTGCTGGGTGGCTTGGGACTGGCAAAGTCTCATTCTTTGTCCATCAAGCTCTGTTGATGCTGGGTCGACCCTTGGTATGACACAGAAGAACAGTGTTCAGAGAATGAATATAGCGAGTGAAATCACCTTTGCTGTGGCAGCACTTTCATGTCAGACTTGGCAAAGGGAACTTGCGAATAGGGTGGACTTGCATAGCCCTGTTTGAGATGAGCAGCGAAGTTAGGCCCAGTTCTTCAGCACGGTGTCTTCTGATTGTACCGGTTAATTCCAGCCAGTACCTCCTGGGCTCAACAAGCTTTTCAAAATGAAATGCCGTTATCCATGTGCACAAACTTTGTTTGCCGCGTACATGTGAAATGTTGACTTGGGGCTTGCAGGATTAAATGGATGCAGCGGTTTTGCATTTAAAGCCCAGGAGATGGTAGCTTGAATGATGTCGGTGAAAGACCCAGCTGCATAAACTGTGCAGTAGCTTAGAATTTGAAAGATTTGCGCAACATTTGATAAGCGTCTGCATTGCAGCTAAATAACAGGAGTGGTGATATTTGTCAGGGGCAGCAGGCAGCCTCGTGGTTTGTTGTTTACCTCCCAGGCAAAGCCATGCTGTAGTATTACCTTGAATTGCAATTGTAACTAGATGTTGTCGGAACAACAACAGTGTATTCCCTGGATGGCTCCTTCATCCCCCCCCCCCCACCCCAATCTAATCCCTACTCCTCCTACACCCCCAACCCTCTCCAATCTCTACAATAGCCACAATAACCCCCATACACTTTCCCCACATCTCAAAAAAAATGTTATTAGAAGCCGAACTTTCAACTTAATCTCAATGTAATTGGTTCACCAGATTGAGCTAAAAAGATAAGTGTATGACGCGGTTTTTCTCTTTGCTGTCACTATGGGGTGCTTCTTCAGTTTTGGTGCAGTTTATTTCAAAATCTGCTCAGTTCAAGATCTTCACCCATATAATATGTGTGCATTGTTTGGAAAAAGATCCATGAAATACTTTTTCAGTTGTTGCACAAACAAACAAGTGTCAATCCCTGATTGATAATTTGTAGTTTGGAGACAGACTGGAGTCTACCAGTTGGTGTCCACTCCCCTGGACCACCTGTAAATTAGTACAATTACTCAAGTAAAACTTTCTTAATGGATTAAAATTATTTGCTTTGAATAAAGGTAATGATGGCCAAGTGAAGCTTCATGAACCATTTGCTTTTTTTTTTTTTTTTTTTTCTTTTTTACCCCTAGCTGGTGCTTTTGGTTTACTTTGGGGCATGCTTTGAGGCCTTTTTTTGAACAAAAAAGTATCATATAGTGGTGTCAGAAAATTCACCAAACAGTTTATGAAGCTTCATTTCGACATCACTCCATAAAAGCATCTAAGTAACTGAAAAATACAGTAGTTCAAGGAGTTAGCCAGGTTAAACACTGCATTTATTGCCCCTTACAGTGAAGTGTGTGGTTGTGGAGGAGGCAGTTTGTGTACTTGTGAACCCCAATCTAGCATTTCAGCATAGAACTTTTATCACAGATGTACAGTAAAGATGATCTTATGTGTTTGTGTCATTGAAGGTGTGTGGTATTTCTTCTTGGAAAATGTGTGTGTGCAGCAAACACCTAAAATGCAAGCATCTGGTTTAGAGTCCCAGACGATTATCTCTTAACAAGGTGAGGAATGAAGCAAACATTGCGATTTGTACACCCCCGAGGCCTGTGCATAGGAGTCTTTTTGAAGAAAATAAATGTTATCAAGGCAATAAAGACACAATAGAATTTCTGCAAGAGCAACATACCCACTCTGTCACAAGTGACGAATGGGTACCCTCTCCTCCGGTACCTCTCTCTCATCCAAGGCAGATGATGGGAAAGGTGTGTCTTGTGCCTCAGTTAGTGATGGGCTTAGCAATCTGCTTGGTTTTGTTTTTCATTTGGGGTGATTTCCTTGGATGAATGTGGGCATTCTAGCCATAGGGGGGTGCCCAATGTAGCCCTTCTTGGGTCTATAGTCTTAACTATTGCCTGTCCCTGTGGGATTTGTACTGGATCTACAAGTAGCAATTAGCCTGCTGGGAACAATAAACTTCTTGTTGGCATTGTAGAGTTAGAGACACAAGAATCGGCCTAGCCTGACATAGACACTTGTCAGGAACTTCTTTTTTAACTCTTGATTATACCCTGATTTGGATTGCAATGGTCTTCAGTAGGCCTCTCCAAATATTTTATGCACATATATAATATTTGTAAATACTGTGTGTTTTACATGCATGTATGAAATGAAAAAAGCAAACGCGCATTCCAGGCATAAATTTGGCTCTAATCCTAGTTTGTATACCTGCTCTGACATCAGTTGGATGTAATTTGTTTTATGGGATATAGTCAAACCTGGAGAGCTATGCTTTATCCACGACAGTGTCCTGTTCCTTTTCAGAAATACACTCAACATTCTTTCCCCATCTGACCTGCTTACTATTGTCTTCTGCATTGTCTTATACATAACAAAAAAATTAATGCTTGGAAAGTTTCTGTGTCAAGGATGGCCTCAGCAGGAATAGACACAGAATTGTGTTAATACGTATAAAAATGCATAATATGAAAGTTGCATGTGATTTGTCCCCTATAGTTTAATGCTTAAAGCACATTTAACTGGACATGTCAAATGTTTAGGGCTATACTTTATTAGTCCATAAATAAATTCTATCATTTGTACCTTAAATGGATACAGTCCAGTTGTTATTAGTGATGGAAAAGCATTGGCGGCTGGAATGGGGAAAAAAACTAGTTGCAGAATAAAAAAAAATCTTATCACCCTGGCGACCGTTTTAGTCACCATTTGGGGCCTGGTGTTAGAACAGGGGTTCAGAATGGTCAAAACCATCCTGTAGCAATGATGACTGGGAATCCTACATCAGCTGTGCTGGAAATAAGAATACAGACACAGACTAATATCTGTGCTCTTAATGATCTACAATACTGCAGTCTTTTTTTAAAGCATGATGATTCATGACTTGACCCTTTCAAAGGCGGAAAACTAGATTGTAATATACTGATAGAAAAAAATGTGCAATGCATATTGTATTGTTATTCAAACAAAATCTGCAAAACTGAATTGAGTTTTCACTCTGCTCTGCCTCCAGGTTTGAAAAGATTTTCTAATTCTGTGGTGTGGTGTACCTTGGTTTTGAAGGGTATGATGAAACTAAACATATGGATATTCCACAGTTTCGTGCTTTCAAATAGTTGCATAGCTTAGAAACACTCTGGTCTTTGTTTAGTGTTTACTACTTGAAAAACAGCACAGAGTGGCCCCTTGGATAACTTTGTGCACCTTAATTATCTTTTTCAACAGACCCTTAATCCTTACTGTGCTGAAGTTTTCAATTAAATTGAAAATATTAACTGCCACTATGTCCTGATTTGCAATCTAAATGCTTCTTCAAGCTATGGAATCCTAATGTTTAGGAGGTATTAAAGTGGTTAAGTGGAATAAAGCTAGTAAAGGTGCACGTTTTGGGATAGACTCCCTGCTGTCATACCATAAGAGGCTTAGAGAAATTGTCACTTGACACAGAGATTTCACTGCTGTTTGTTAAAGATTTTTTTCTTACATCAGTCTTCTACTTCTTATGTCTAGAATAAAATATTTAGCAAATTTTTGTTTCATTTTTCCCACTTTCAAGTGGATATTAAACTCATTTCGTTGGAAGAGTCTTGACAGCTGAAATGCTGAAAACATGTTCTGTCCAAGTGCTCTCTTCAAAGCTCCCCTCAGACACCATTTTATAATCGGCATGTCAAATTGTAATTAAAGGTTTCAGATACGAAGTACTTTCAGACAGAACAGAACTTGTGCAGCACAAATTTCGAGATAATTGCTACCTTTTAATCTCGAGGAAGAAAGTCATTAAGGAGGTTTTCAAAGCAAGATGGAGCTGGGAGAGACAGCCCTGGCAGGTGTAGTGTGATCTTTTTAACCATTGTCACTTAAAGATTGGGAAGTAGATAGTATAGAGAGTGACAGCACTATGTTGCTTCAGCAGCTCTTCTGATGTATACATTCCGCACCCCAGCTTAATTTTTTTTTGTAACTCTGACTTCATTATTTTATTTATTTAAATGAATGATTCAGTGGCTTGGGCTGCTTCTGTTTGAAATCCACTTGAAATTTCTTTAAATGAACCTTAAGCTATTTAGCTCTGGACATCCATTCTCTCACCTCTCTTGTTTTTGGGCAAACAGAACGTCTTTTTCAGTGTTTAAAGCAATCATGGTGAAACAATAAACCGGGAGGACTACTGAGTGCTTGGACTGTTTGCTCTGCCCCCCCCCGGTATTGATATATCCGATGGAGGGGCGGTTGGGACAGGGGGAATGAGGGCATTGGGCTTCGCAGCCTGCATGCGAATCAGATGACGGCACTGTGACAAGCATCCACAATGGACAGCGGTCATGTGAATGCCCAGAGGAGCGAGGGGGGGTGGGGTGGGGGGGGACTTAGTTACCTCGAGGTGTGATTTCTCAAAACCTCTTGGATAAAGTAAATGAAGGGCCACTTGTGCCACTAGGGTGCCACCAATTTAGGGGGGGGGGGCAAAGGTGGTTTTGCATGGCAGGCTTGAACAGAGCGGTGGCTATTCTTAGGAGAGAGCCCTCCACTTTATTGGTAGCTGACTGAGTGTGTGGGTTTACTTCTCAATTAAACTGCCGCACATTGTCAAGCGGAGTGTTTGTTCTTCATTTTACTTTGATGTGTTTTTTTATATATATATATCGCAGACTTTTTCATTTAGACCAAATTTGCGTTTACATTTTTCTCCTCAGAATCCTTATAATTCATAAAGGGTGTTAATTCATGTTGCGTATGTCCAGACTTTAGAAAGTTGTACAATGAATAGAGTCTTAACAATACATGGTGATCACATAAATTATGCTATTAATCTCTTTGGTATCAGCATCTCTAAAAACGGCATGGCATTTTAACAAGCCGCAGATGCTTATTAAAGCCCACTCGTGGTTTATCCACCTGCCATGTTTGTTTATATCATTAAAATAAATGAAACATGAGGATAGTGATTGATTGCAGCATCACAAGCGTGTTATTTTAATGCTGAACAGTGAAAAATGCAGTGATGTGGAATTCAGAGTTTGGAGGCTAATTAATGACGTGGATTGGCTGGCTTAACGGCAGCACAGTGACTCGGAGCGGATGAGCTGAGAACCTCCCGGACTCTCATTCTTAACTGGCCAGAATGGTTGCCGTATGTTCTGTGTGTGGGGTGTTTCTTCGGCCCCACCCTCTAGTCCTTGTCTAAGTGCCAAATCACAACTCCGCCAAGTGTTAAGCCCCTGGCGAACAGAGAACATGGGCCAGATGCAGTCGGAGCCTGCCTCAGAGGTTTGCCTGGCCTTATCTATAAAGGTTTGGCCTGTGGGAAAAACTCCCAATTCATGTTTGTTTTTTTTTTAACTGAGTGGTGCTCCATCAACATCCGAGGGGCGTGTATTATTTTCAGTGTCGTCGTCGTATTTGGAAAGATGCAGTGCAGATGGGTTTGCCTTTTGCGTTGATAATTATGTGCATCTTTGTTTTTGTTTAGCTGGATGCTTTCATGCTCTATTTTTAGCTGTGCAGTCAATTGGCCTCAAATGCTTGTTGTGGCAGACATTTTATGTCCCCATTTCCCTCCCTAGGAAATAGCTTTCTTGATTGACTTGGTTTGTGCTTGAAGGACAGGGAAACTCACACTGACCCTGCTGGGGGGCAAGGCCTGGAAGACTGGTGCAGATGTCTCTAAATTACTGCTATATTGCAAAGGTTGCCACTGTTCCATTAGCCATGATTTCTCAGACGGTGTATAGGGAAAAGACTGAAAGAGTCTTGAAGCTTCATGTGCGTCGAGGCTGTGAGGATAAAGATGGTTCCTTTGGCTGTTAAACTTGATTAGTCTAGCAGATCTGAGTCAGTAATACTAGGAAATACACTTGTGTATTCACACCAATGGAGTATGTTGTAAATACGGTGTATGACCATATTGTCAGAGCTTTCTAAAACCAATAACTGACAGCTTATCTTTTTTTCAGTATCTTGGCACTTCATTGCTGTGAATTCTTAGTTCGGCTCCCAGCTTTAATGTGGATTGATAACAACAACAAACTTGTAGGTGAAATGTCTAGGCACGAAGCAGAAAAACCCATAATCACAACTGAGTCTATATAGAAAATATTTCCTACCTACAAAGGGAACCAGAAGTAATGCATTAACTAAAAATCTTTCAGAATTAAATTATGTGCAGTAGTGTTTTATTTCAACTATACATGCTGTGTTAAAAAAAAATCAATGAACATAATTATTTACACATTCACAGTACAGGTTTACAACATATCTACACATTAAAATACTCTGCAAAACATACAACTTTCTCGTCTGCCAGTTTAGACAGTATTAGAAATTAAACTGACAACTGGTTTATCTGCACACAAAAGCGGCATTGTGAATGAAATGTAAAGGTTCGGAGAAATCAAACTGCAACATATGGAATCCATACTGCAAAATACAAGGCAGCTCAACATTACAGAAGTTCTGGGAATGGAATACGTGTACAGCACTCACTGTGTACAAAAACTGATCAGCAGATGGTGATAGCTGAATTGAAAGAATAGGCAATTATTAATAAGTCTTTTGTTGTAAACAAAATGTACCTTTGGGCTTATATAGACAAACCAATCTCTCTTGAAGTACAAGATAATGAAATTTTAGGAACATTGTTTAAGTTTGAACATTCCTTTAAAAAACTGCTAAGGTTATGTGTATCCAAGTGGAATGATCTCCACTGTTGGAATTGGTCTGTCTATCCCTGCAAAATGTCAATGAAATATTCCTTTTTAGCCATGTTATCTCTCTGAAAGTTTTCACTTGATCGTTATTCTTGTATTAGAGAACCATTTCTTGTAGTTGAACTGAAACTTGAATATCAGTTGAAGCAAACATTTTAATTTGAAAGAACATTTCTTTGTAATATATATGGCAAATTTAAGGGTTAACAGCCTGGGGTGAGTTGGGAACAAGTCTGTCTTCCATCCTGTTATCATAACATGTTTAATGCATGGCACTTTAGTGTTGCAAATTAGCACTGTCCTGAAGAACAGACCTAATACACAAAAATACATTTTTGAAAGCAGAGGAAACTAGTGAAATAGTATGCAGATCTTTAGGCTAACCATTTTTTGTCCTGAAATGGAATGTTTGTCAATTAATGTTTTTTTTTTCTGTTTTTAATAACTCCAGGATGGGGTTTGGACTGGTCCTGACACACCTCACATCTCTGGCAAAACAGACCCAGTGGGAATACTAGACCCTTTGATCTTCGTGAAATCCAATATCCATGGTTATTCATTGAATAAGGCACAAAATGCACAGATCCAGGTAAACTTGCCAAAAAATATTTATATTATATATACATATATTTATACACGCACAAAATGGTCATTACCGGCATGACTCTTTAGGATAAGTTGGTTATTTTTTTTTCGTGATTGCACAATAACCTTACACAGGGTAATTGTTAGCAGTTCATTCTGATCATGTATAGAACACTTGCATGTAAAAAAATAAAATTAAAAATAAAATAAAAAAAAAATGCAGTTGAATGATTAGAGACCTATCTTTTTGTTTGCAGTGTTGCATGAGAAATGGGAAACCTTGGGGAGAGTTGTAACTTGGCATGCATAGCTACAGTGTTATGCTCCTCAAGGATTGTTACCAGTGCCAATAATTCATAACTAATGAATTCAAAGGCAATGTTCAAACAGGCTACTAGAAACCCTTCCATCCTACATGTTCCTATAGTTGTTCCCTAATGAATCATCACCTGCCTTTGTGTCTAAGATGACACATTAATTTTGCTACATTAGCCTGCTCCTCCGGCTACCATGGACACCCAAGACGGATGGTGCATAAACGTTCATTTAATTTGGCATCAAAGCCTCCACTTTAGAGACTGCTTCGAAAAACCAAAAAGCAAACAACACAAGTCAGAAATAAGCACGAGAAATGCTCCCTAGTCTGAAACACATAGCAGCAAGTACGTTTATTGTAATACACCTTGGGCAGCAGCTTTGCCTGGCAGCTACAAGTTGTTCCCTTTTTGACTGACTGCATATCCAGTAGCATAAGTGCCTCTTATTTTCTGAGTGCTTTCAAATGTGGATAAGAATCTGCTCATTAAGTTATGTCCAAAATTCAGCATCTGTCAGTATTCCACAGGTACATCTCTAAGACAAGGTCATACTTTTATGTACAGCATTACATTAGATCTTCACCTTTTCTCCCGGGGCACTTGACTAAGCCGTACGTCTTTTTTCATTTAGCAAAGTTCACATTTTAATGGGAAGACAGTGCTCAGTGGCAGTGTAATGGAACCCATTCTTCAAGTATATCCATGTTGCGAATCTCCGACCTGGGAATGGCGAAGCTGCAGGAAGCTATTGGTCTGGCTCTTCCATGCAGCGAGTTCTCCCCCCAGACACAGCGGTGTGACAGGTGCCACGACCATACATGTCCTGAAGTTCTTAAGGAAAACCTCCAATACGCCGTAAGGTGTATGTTTCAAGAGACGTTCAACAAAACGAAAAAAGTAGTACTGCTGGAAAGTAGCTTTCTCAGCCACTGGTAAAGTTTTCCCTTTTCAAATACTCCAGGTCGGTTGGGTGTCCCAGCGACATTAGGACAACCCTGTTTAGGTCCGTATTATAACATCTGTCATTCTTTAGAATGCAAGGAATCGTCTAGTGGTCCTCAGTAGCTGTACTTGTGCACAGCTCTCGTCTGTGTAGTCTGTTGCACAAAACCACTGGGCTTTGGAGGAACGTCTGGTTTTAAGGATGGGGTCCTTTTGACCCCCATTTGGGGCAGAGAGCCCTGCCCACTGTAGCTGCTCTGTCTGGACACAGAGGGCTGAGGGTGGGCCGCTACCGTGGCAGCATGCGAGTCCAATCTGGAAGGAGGTGTGGGGGGCATATAACCCCCCCTGTTGATACTGGACTGCCGTGACACGGCAGCTCCATTGGAGTTCATGCTTTTTGGAGGCGCTGATATAGAGTGCCTCTGCGATGAACTCCGATGGTAGCCCCTTTGTCTCTCTAAGGTGTTCATTTGTCCCGGTGGGCTGGTTGGCGTGGTGGGCACATCCACCCGTTTCGTTGGACTATTCCGGGGGAGGGATGAGGACGGCGAGTACAGAGATGCTTCTCTGCTGGGGACTTTTGGAGGAATCTCCGTCATGCTCACGGCGTCCATCGCGTTCTGCCGAGACTTGGGCACGTCTGCGAGAATCGCTTTCATGTTAGTGCCTTCATTTTCATTCAGGTGCTTCAGCAGCTCATTCAGGGTGTTCCTCGCATCCACTGAGCGCCTGTGCTCTTTCCGGCTGGACCTGGAGCTGGCACCGTGCTCGGCGTGTTGGACTTTGCGCTCCGGGTGTGGCACATCTGCACCGGTGAATAGGGCCTGGTAGCTGTGGGTGGCGTTAGGGAGAACAACTGCACTGGGAATGTGGGCCTGCCCGATAGCCGAGTGGGGGGGCGGGCTGGATGAGAAGTACTGGGGGCTTTTGGCTGCAGAGTCTTTCCGAGGTGTGCTGATCTTGCAGTGGGCCTTGTCCCATTGATTTTTTGTTGGCTGCAGGCCCTTCTGCTGAAGAACAGGTGTAGATTCTGGGGTCGGGAGGGCAGCCAGTTCTGGGGGTTGACCCTGACTACTTAGTATAATTGTCTTTGTGTCGCCAGTTGCCGTATCTTTCCCGTTACTCAACAGGTTTGTGTAAAGTTTAGGGGAGTCGATGCTTGGCTGGTACTCCTTCACAGGGCTATCAAACAGCCCGTTAAGTTTCGCGAAGCTGCCTGCTGAGTCCGTGCAGGACTGGGCAGACTCCGCGTCTTTGTGGACCCTCCTGGGCTTCCGTAGGAAAGCGTCCCGATAGCAGTACACCACCATTCCAGCTATGAAGGCCCCGAGCAGAAAGGCAGCGAACACACAGGTTATCAGCACATTCATGTGGACCATTTGGTTCGATTCCCCAGACTGAATCTCCCATATACCTGAAAAAGAAATAGCGGAATTTAAATAATTAAATTTAATTAGAGCCGTATGGTTTATTCTGTTATATGTGAGATTTCTCTTAGTTCTGACTGGCCAGTGTCCTATCTGCATTTTCCTGGTGTTTAACCATCTACCTAAATCCAAATCATATGAACTGTGTGGAGAAAAACTAAACAATATACAGATCTGTTACTGCCATTACCTTTTGAAAGGGATAAGCAGATCACTGTGGTATTTGAAGGAGCACACAATATAGCATTAGTTAGTAACATGCAGATTGCATGGATATGTTTTCAAATTACATAGAAAGACTCAGAATAAGTGAAACAGTGAACCAGAAACTAGAACCTTCTTTCCATGATGTACTCTAGTCTTGCATGGAAGTTGCTGTGTATGTGGATTAGTGAATGCATATACCATTTTGAAATAACTGCACACCACTAGAGGAAATAATTTTTCTGAAAGACTTGCAGTTTTTAAAATCTACAGCAATTTTACCGCTGTTAGGTTCAAGAGCTTGCCAAACAGCTGTTTTCATGATGTTTAAACTGCATTTTAGAAATGGGTTCAAGAACTGGGGAGAAACCTTGAGCGTTATCTAATTGAGATTTGTTAGTTTCCACAGACACAAAGAGTTATTTAACGATGCAGTGTTACACAGACCTCAGAGCTAAAACAGAGTGGAGTGTATAACATAGGCCTTTGGGAATTTCCTACAACTGTGGGTTAGAGGCGTCTACCGGCAATGAGAGAGAAAGAAGGCCAAAGAAAGTAAAGTTTAAGGGAAATCATTTCCCATTAAGTAACGCTGGAGTGATGCGCATAAAACATGGACAGAAAACAGGAGCAGCAGACATAAATCATGAATACAAGCATGAAAAGAAAATTGCAAAAACAAAACCACTGCCATATCAGCTGATGGAAATCCTGGATCACAAAATTCTTGATGCACTCGATTAGAATCCTCCAGCGTATGGCATTTCTTGGTGAAAGAACACCTTGTATTACACATAATTACAAACGAATGTCTAGTAAATGCTCCATGACTGTCGCATGTATTCCAGCATCCTTCACCCCCAGCCGGCCCTGGTTTAGATGGGGTAGCGTGCTGTCCTGGATTCTGGCTCCCTTTCAAAGGCTTGCTAATGCCAGCTATTATTCCAGGATTTCCATTCAGCTGCAGAGCTCCCCCAGCAAAGGCCTTACCCTGCAGGACACCTGGTAATGATTCAAAAGAATGTGAAGTGGCTGGGTCATCTCGAAGCACGAATTTCCTTGAACCAAACAGTTCAGTTTTCTGAGTGGCAATGATCTGAGGTGATTCTATGGGGTCAGATGCCACAGAGGTGACTGAGGGTGAAACCAACTCCATGTCTGTGGTGACAAACAAACGGTCAACAAAAAAAAAGCAAAAAATAAAACATAAAAAAACAGTGTGTGCACGGTAGACAAAGAGCAGCGTTAAGTGCCAAATTAGTTGATGTGGTCAGTAAGCAGTGGGTTAATTCACTTAGAACAAGGCACGTTTTTTTTTATTTGCACTATACTGATCAGATTTTTATTAGGACAATTTTGTCACTATAATATTTTCAGTGACCTAGCCTAATATGCTATTGCACAGGCCTGGTATGCCACCCACCTAGTATTTAACAGCCCCTAAAAATAACATGCGTTAGTTGGGTAGCCAATATGTTACACTCCTCTGCTAACAGTACCAGACACCATGTCAATAGCAAAAGAAAAGATTAGGAAGTCTGTCTTCATTAATGACTATGTGTGCACAGTGCAAGAAGGGCCGATGAGGTGCAGAAAGGAGAGAAAGGGCCGGATGGGAAGCCATGCAGAAGATGCATATACACAGGGGGGTGGAAATGCGGCTGGTGTCAGTAGAGATGGACCGTATCGCGCCTGGTGTGCAATGAGGCAGCTCGCCCACCTGCCACTACAGTTATGATGGCCAAGAGATGGCCGACCAATGCTTGACGATGGAGTGGAAAGGGCAGAAACAGACTCAACTTAAGGAAAGAAATCAATTGGGGAAAAAAGTAAAACTAACCAGATGTTGGATCACCAAATGATTTGTAATCTGGCGAAGATGTAGTAGCCAAAAATTCTAAAAGAATTAAAGGAACAAGAAATCAGTATAAAGTAATCAAAAAAGCTCAAAACTAAACGCCTGAAAACCCAACAGCATTTTCATTTTAAATTCAAAAGTAATTATGCGTCACATAGCATATTCTTTTGCAAAACCAGTTGGGTACACCAGAAAAGGATTTTTTTTTTTTTTTTTTTTACTACAAACCATTTACTTGAAATAGGTCATCCTTGTGAGTCTGCTGATAGCTTTGCATGGCATGTTATGAGTAATTACTATGATGTTAGTTGTAAATTATGTGCATAAAAATGTAGCAGGGAATTCCTAGGGCATCTCTGCAAGGTAAAGCATGGTTTGACTCTCACCGTGACAGTCACCCAGCTGTGCTGTATTGCCATACTCCACATCTTGTTCATAACCCGGGCTGCTTAGAGGAAACAAGATATTAAGATATTAGGGGACTGTATCACAGATGTGTTCTTTCAAATACTGGGCACAGTGATGAAGCAACAGCACCTTCATATAGCTGTTTTAAGGCAGCTGAATGGAGCGAGGTCTCCAGAATAAATCCAGAAGGAACTTACAGCCCACCAGGCTGGATCTTCTCACAGGAGCCATGAGTTGTCCAAGCACAGTAGGGGTCCCGCGATGCGATACAAGACCTGAATTGGCAACATCATGTAAAACTCACGGTTACTTTAGAAGGAGGGAGTTTTGGAATCTCTTATCACGGCAAAGCAGCTTCGGTTACGATGAAGCTGAGTGGACTCACTTATGACATGAGCTGTGGCGTTCACAGCGGCTAAGGGGCAGCCGGATGACGCAGCTGGAGAAAGCCACAAAGATGCCATGGTTCTCTTTATCGAGATGCAGAGAGAGAATGCGTCGATCATCCTCGCTGTTTGATAGGCACCTAGACAAAGGGAGAGTAAAGAGAGCGACTAAGGTGGGATATTAATCACCCTATGGGATACCTTGTGGTAAATGTCCATCAACAGGCTTATAAGCAGTTCTATTCTAGAAAAATGTCTTCTGGAAGTGTTGTTTAGCAGTATCTAACACAGTTTACATGCACACTAAGAAAATTTTAATTATTGTGTTGGTCCGACTGAAATTCAGTTTGGTACGGAAATTATAGCACAGGGAGTTTAAGTCTCGCCAAAACATTTTTACTCTGTCGTTGGAAGAAAAAACTTAGCAAGCTTTTGCATGATCGCTGCATGCCTTCAAGTCTTCAAGACAATCATAATCATTTTCATCCTTGCTGTTTAAATCAGTTCTAGATGGGTTTGTGCAAAATTTATGTTGACCACCTTTTTTTATTTCATAAATGCCCCAATATTTATTACAACAAAATCACATTGCAATATTTGAAAATTTTCCAATACCTTGCTGTCATAGTATATTATACAAAACATTTTATTTCTTGTTCTGCAGTCCTGATCTTGTATCTGATCTGCTGACCAGATAGCAATTAAAGCTTGTCACTTCATTTGTCCACGTATCATTATTATTATTATTATTATTATTATTTTTTACATCTGTGATGTAATAGTATTGGGCTTTTTCCAGTTGATCTAACAAGCTGAAAGCTGCCATATCACCATGGAGTCGGACATACTTCGTCAATAAATTGACTCCCCTCCCGTGCATGTATACTGGGACAAGGACAGTAGTCCGATTTTAAATGGTGTAGTTGAGCTGTAACCTTAGCTTGACTTAGCTGTGCATGTAAACGTACTGACATATGCGTTGCCCATTCTTGACACCATTTCAACGATGTGCAGGAAGCGCCAGCATACTTTGCTCGGTTGAAGACATCAATCTCCTCCAGAAGCACACTGCTGTTCAGTGAGAATGTGGAGGACTTCGCCAGGACCTTCAGGAGGATGCCAGCTTCGGAGCCGATAAAAACCACGGTGTAGTTATGATGGGGCCCAGCGGAATTGTCAACTGCTAAAGCAGTCATCCTGTACCTACAAACAGCCTTTTGTTAGCTCTTCCAAATGATGTTTTAACTCCAAGAAATTTAGTGTCAGTCTTCCTGCTGGAACAGAGGGGTTTACTGACCTGACACGGGTTTTGGTGAACCAGGGCTCGTCCCTCACTGACGGCACAGCGGAATCCATCAAAGGATGGGATTTGATGAAAAGCAGAGTTTCGTCTGGAAAGTCGATGGAGGATTTGTAAGCTTCGGCCGGCCCTCGTCCCGCACAACAGCCTGGCCTGAGGGGAGCACAAGAAGGGATGCGTTTATTTTAGGTTCTTGGGGCCTTTGGTGTTGGCAGATTACTAAGAGCAGTCTGGGGTTAAACTGAGAGTTTTAGTGCCCAGACCACAAACAAACAGTATCGTCTTAGTGTTTTATCTACCGTGGCTTTGGTAGTCTCTCCTCAGGAAAAGCTGTCCAGACTGAGTCAGGCGTCTTCTGCTCTTTAAATCTACCCCGAAAGACCTTCTCTATATCAGCCATGGAAAACGCACAAACTGCTGATCCGGGGATACTGCATTTATAAAACAAAGAAAGTGAAAATTCAAATGATGGATACATACAAGCTTTAAAATGATTTCTACTGAACCAATTAGGTGCTGAATATCATATTTTAAAGGTAGGATGCACAGTGCTGGTACCTGTTCAGCTGTGTGGTGAAGACACCAACCACCGTGGGGACCCCATTTATATCTATTATATCTGTAATGGACTGCAGGACATCAAAGTAGAAAAAGGATTCTCCCGGGACAGAGCAATTCAGGCGGGCCTTCACGAAGGAGGTCCAATGCTTCTCTAGGACTCGCTGGGATCCACCCACGTCATTCTTGCATATGCGCGCCACGCGGGAGAAGACAGCCTTCAAAGCCAGAGGAAAATGAGAGTGGAGGTGGCCTGTCAGGAGTCTGCATCATTAGAAGATCTTCCAGGTTTGGAATAATCAATTAAGCAGAGAGGCCAATCCTACCAGCATCACTGGGTCTTTAAGGTTTGAAGATGCTTACCAGCCAGTCTGGGCTGCGTTACTGGCTTGTGCCACACCTCAGAGCTAAGTACTCACTAATCAAACACTGCGCTCTAATTTGCTAAACGAGCTGTGTTAAAGTGAAGGAAGACACCATGGCTTTAAGGCCTTAAATTAACCACATGCAACAACTTTAATAATTCAACACAGCAAATCTCCACCCCTGTGCAGGTACTGTTCAGAGCATTAGCTAGACTGAAATATTTATTGGTCTGTGGTTAAGAGAGAGTGCTTAAAACCACCTGGCAGTTTCCTCAGTGATCTATTGGTAAAATTCAACCAAACTGCACTAAGTGGAGTGCATACTAATAACTTTTGGGGACAATCTGTTATCACTGAACAGAGGCTTGTGAAAAAGGCTGAAGTTGGCATCCAAAGCTTGTATTTATGGTTGTACTTTAGAGGCATGTAATAAATTCTACAAGACACTACAGGGTTGATGTGTTTTGGCGTTTCACACACAACATTCAACACGTACCTTTCCCAGGCTGTTGTGCTCTGTCGCTATCTCTCTGAAGAAGAAGTAAACGTAATGCCCATAGTCTACGGCGTGTAAGAAGTGTGGTTCTGAAAAACAGCGTTTAGTTTCAGCTTTGTTTCAGACAGGAAAATGCACATAAGGAATATTAACCTGCAAGGTAAAAGAGTTTCAACTTTGAGGTACGATTGTGTTCCTAAGCTTTCAGAGGCCGCAATCCAGAGGTTGCTGGCGATATAAATTACAAAAATGAGTATGAGGACCAGCCCAGCACGGTCTGCCCTGCAGCACCTCACCTTTTATCCACTTAGAGTCATACTTGATGGTCCTGAGGGCCGAGCCGTCCCCCATGCTGCGGTAGATCACTGCGTCACTGGCCAAGAAGTCGGCCACAGTGGCCGAGTATAACTTGCCATCTAAGAGAACACGTGGGAGAGGTCGTGGCATTACTTAAGTGGAACACTGAGTTGTGTCTGCTACAATGGGCCTTCAATAGACGATAAAACAACTGCGTATTTACTAGCTTTGACACTATGGGGCTGTGGTTGCTATGGCCACCGCTGTGCTCTGATCATTGTAATAAAATGATGATTAATGCCTGCGGTGGGGGCCAGGCCCCTCACAGAGTCTCCAGCATTTTTATCCCAGACCCCCACGATCCTTGAAAGAGCCATTCATCATGCTGACTTATTATTTGGTAGGCTTTTCATACCAGCAAATAGTGCAACGTTGGTCTGCTTGGCATCAAATGGGCATCTTGCCAAGCCACTGATTTCTTCGCCATCAAACTCCAGGTTGTCTAGCTGAAGGACAAAGAGAGGCAGGAAGCATGATTAAGCGGCGGGTTCCCCAGTTTGCGGGGCGACGACACACACATACACACATGCAGGCACGCAAACACACACACACACACATACAATTACAATGTTAAGGCTAAGCTGCAGACTTACCCTGTAGTATCTGCACATAGGGTTAAAGCCATTTGTGCCACAGATGAACACTAGGTCTTCGTTTCGGGGAACTAACACTTTGATGAAATTATGGCACTCGTCCTGAGAGGTGAATAGAGAGACAAAAGAAAGGCGGGAATATCATAAAGTCATAGGGAGCAAAGCGGGATCAGTGCCGCCTAGTCAGAGCGGGTCAGTGGCTGCGAAGCTTACCCGGTGTTTGCCCTTCATAGCACAGGTTTCTCTGTCTGCTTGGCCTGACCGCCATGTCAGTTTCTGTGTGGGGGGGAAAAAAACTACTTTGCTTCTGCTGCATGTCCAATCTAGTCACAAGCTCATTATGGATCATTTCTGTGATTTAATTGGAAATTTCACAGATATGGGTTAATAGGTAGCAGTGTCTGCACTTACCCTATAGGGAATAATCTCATTCCTGTAGGACTCCCGTAGACTTACTAAATAAACCTGGTCTCTGTCAAAAGAAGAAAAATTTAGGGCGAAGCGTAAAAAAGGGCTTTTTAATACAAAAATCTGCCAAGAACTAATGGTTCTGAACACGGATATCAGCCTTAAAGCACTGTCAGCTGTATAATAGCCATAAACATTACGGCACAGAAGTACCAAAGCCCAATATAATTAAGAGGTCTCTCAAAGATTTACCTGCCAGCAATGAAAAGTGTGTCTTGAATTTTTGTCATCAACTGAAAGTCTAGCCTGTGCAAAGATTCGTTCCCAATGGGCCGTCCTCGGAATACTGGATACTGTCTTGAATCTGTGAAAAAGATCAGCAGATGCATTATTTGCCTTGATAAATTATGAAAACATTACAGCCTAGGGGAGTTGACTTGAATATACGACAAACATAATTTTCATTATTTTCATGGGTGTCGTCAACCAGTTTAACTGACCTCCCATTGGTTACTTTACTGGTTCCCCTTGGATCAGTTTAGGGATAGACTTCACAAGACTGATTTCTCCCACTACTGTTCTCAAGATGCCTGATGTCAAAGACCATGTTGGTAACTCCCTGTACACTCACATTCTGTTATTGTAAATGTGTGAAAATGCACATTAAATTAGTCCAAATCAATTTATCTGTTGCTTTGTTAAACCATGCTTAGTTACTTTTAGCCGGTGGGGCCAATTATAGTTTTATTCTGACTTTGCACTTGAGCAGCAATATGCAAAGCAAAATGGAGAAAAGTGCGCAAATGGCACAAGAATTCCAACAAATTTCTCTGAGCTTGGAAATGTGGGCAGAATGGTGGATAGCAGCTTGGGTACCTGTGGCCTACAGGGAGAACTTACAGTGGTAGTCTATAGTGTCAATGGGCATGTCATCTTCAGGAAAGCTGATTGCCCAAAGGCATGAGGTCATCAGTGACACCAGACAGAGTAGGAGGAGTCCGCTGGGGCTCATGGTCGACGCAGAGAGCGGATGCTTCCTGTTTCGGAGAAATGCGGACGTTACCTGCAAAACACAGAGGCAGCACAGAGTGTTCAGCATCTGTGCTATGTTTGCTTACATTCGCCTGACCTGCTGATCACCTCTAAAAGCTGTTCCATCTGCTACACGCAGCTCAAATCGGGGCACTGGTTTCACTTGCCATGTTGAGCGGTTCTAATTTTATGCCAGGTTTCCTGTGTCATGAGCTGGCAAACATATATTGTTACAGCTGTGCTGCACTACCCTGGAAGATCGAGGGAGTCGGTGACATGGCCCCCTGTGAATACCGTGCACACGCACAGATACACGTCAGCATACACGACATCATCTAATCTGCCAATACCCTTCCTAAAAACCCATCTCTCTCCTGAGGGTCTTTGTGTATTATGGCTTACACTGCAGCAACAGCGATGACACCACCACCACAATGGACAAGGGCTGATCGCAAAACCTATAGGATCCTCTGTAGCATAAGTGTCTCTATCCAGTCTGCAAGGGTTAACAAACATGACATGTTGGGCTCTGCCATGTTCTGAGGGTAAAGGCAACTGGAGACTAACCGTACGCATATTAATGAATGTTGTACAGTAAAATATTTATGAGGCAAACAAATTATTCATGTGGCCAGAGTCTGGATAGATATAAACAATTTACAGGGAGACAACAAACAGCTCATGAAATGGATTAGCCAGTGGGAAGCAGAGCAGCGGATAGAACTCTGACATACTGTTGATGAAAGCTTCCCCCCTCTACAGCCACGCATCAGCATTGACAATTTTTCAATTAGTCCAAATGCACACCTGCTCCACACTTATGAGCAACATTGACTGCTGATCCATTTAGAGTTTTGACAGATTATGGCGGCAGGCACAGCAGAGAGGAACATTATAGATCTAACTGAAGCATTAACTTCTTTTCATCGTGCCGGATGCCACAGCGAGTGTTCTGGGATGAGTAAGTCAAAGGGGTCATTCTGCTGGAAGTGGTTCTGCACCCCCCTGGGTGACCAACCCCCCATCTTTAATTCAAATATGGAAGTCTGACGTTTTTCAGACAAGTATATATACCGGGTATTTTTTTTTTTTAATTTACACCCACGTTTTAACACACTGAGGACAGGAAATGATGCCACAACAGCCGTTGCAACAGATTTAAAGGAAGCCAAACCATTTTTTTAAACATTCACAATACCTAAAAGGTTAGGTGTTGCCTGCTGTATATCCATTTCCCTCCAGGGGATATTTTATACAGCATTCATTATTAATGACACATTAAGGCTTTGATTTATAGGTTCAGGGTGGGTCTGTAGAAAGAAGGGGAGAAAAATGTAATCTAAAGGATTTCTTTCATATTGCCAGTCACCACACAGCAAAAGAAATGGTATTATCGCATACAGCAATATGTCTTTCTGCCCCCTCTGTACCCAAGTCTCTGAAAATCCTGGGATGGAACTAGTATCATACAGCAGATTTCCATTTAGATTTTACCGGCACACTAACTATGAAAACCGTTCTGTAATTATCACAGGAGTTCCCGTATACTGAGCTCACGGTATTTTTCAGCTGATGATGTTGGGGAAAGGTGAGGTGGTGAGAAAAGCAATAGAGCCTTCAAAGTCCTAGTGGAAATTGCTGGTTTTCCAGACTGTCCGGTTTGTTGCCCTAAATCCTTCGCCTGCATCAAAGGGGCTTCTGAAGGCTGTGTTATGTGAACTGCAATAAGAAAACAAGCCAACGCTCGTGCACATTTTATACCTTGTCACAACACGCTACACTGCCCACAGCTATACTGCTAAATGGCTACGTGAAATCTGATAAACAGCGTTTGGGGGTCTGTTTTGTGATGCAATACGTACAAAAATTGAGGCGCTGGCGTTTATTCCGCACAGATTTATCAACGAGTTAGAATCTGGGACGCAGTTTGCAACTAGGGTGAACTTCTGTAGATTGTGGCAGCATCACCACTCCTCTGCTTGCATAGTAAGAACGTGTGATCCTGCAGTATTTGTGTACGGATTATACCGGCGTTTGTTTTCTTTCAAAGAGACGGAGGGCTGCGGCTCCGCCGCCGGCGGCATCACGCCCTCCCGTAGACGTGGGAACGCGAGGTACGGAAGGAGGCGCGGCGCTATGGCTATTATATGCGCAGTTTGCACTTTAATGATCCACGAAAGCACATCGCCGCAGCTGTGATGTCCAGCTCCCCCTCGGCCATCAACCTCCGCCGGCAGGTCGGGACGATAGAAACTTCATGTTCCGGGTGTTAAGTTTAGTGACCGAGGACTGCCGCGCACTGTCCGCATGAATAAAGCGGCCGACTGCAGCGTTAACACTCCACCGACTACGGCCGTCTTCGGCTGACTCGGTTATCCGCAAGATTGCAGATACCGTTTGTATACGGAGGGGAACTTTGCTCCGGTGCTGTAAAAAATGCAAGTCTTGTCAGGTTAACAATAGACGGAGCAAACTAACAATTGCAATAAATAAAACATGACTCACGTTGTGTACATGCTTTTAATAAAAATTCTGTTTTTAATGCAAACGTACACGACCTCTGTACCCTTCGTACTATTAATATGGCTGTCAAACAGTTATCAGTCTAAGTACTGCGTCTTCGGAAATGTATAATAAGGTTACGCATTATCATTATGTGCATAATAGGAAAAAGTACACGTAAATACTACAGAAAATGACTACTAATCTTAAAATTTTAAACTGCATATGCATGTACGCACTGATAATACCTTGCTGTATATTTAGAATGCAATCACCAGAAAGAGTGGCTGTGAAAGTGACAAAGGGCAATTATCCGACTAGCAAAGTGAAGCTGCTGCTCCTGCGAGACGTCGGGTACGGGCCAAGAGTGATGCAATAGCAAACTGGACCGACATCTACTGCTTTAAACGCATCAAAACGTTTTTAAAGCACCATTCTATGCTTTTTCAGATATAGGTAATTATATTCCCAGCGAACACACATGTGAAATGTATGTGCGAGAGCTGAGTTGACAAAAACTAGGTATGGCCACCCAGATATGAATATTTCAGATATGAAATAGCCCAACACGCCGGTAAGTACTTAGCGAAAACGCACGATAGCTATACTGTATTTTCTTATGTTATTATGCGGTTTAAAATATCTCCGGGAGAGTTGATATTTGCGATGGAGTAATGTCTAAAGATAAGATTACAGAATTTATTTTATACCTGTGCTTGGAATTATACACCATATAATTCGAGACGGGAAGGATAATAAACTTGGTATCATTTATAAGCAAAAACACTGTATAATACATGTAAAATTATAAATAGTTCACTATATCGAGTCACGATACAGCTTCCAAGCATCACTAAAATTGACTTACATGTACAGGACGTCCAATTGAAATACAAAACAAAAACAGTAGGAACCCACCTGGAGGTTTCCAAACATTCATGAAATCTAACACCGGCTCGTCCACAGCTATTCCGCAGCATTTCCTATTTTTATGAATCCGTTCAATTTCGCGTAAAAAATCTTGAGAATCAGTCCTTTGTCCCGGGGGTCTCTTCGCTTGTGTCTTTATCCAGTACAAGTCAACTTCAACAATGATTCCGATGCCAAGAAAGACAAAAATTTCCTCCTGAGTTGTCCATCTATCCGGTCCAGCGTTAAAGCTTTCTGATCTTTAAAGCTGAAGACCGATCTTACGGCGTAACTGTGCCCCAATCCCACTGACTTTATCGTCCTTTTCGTAAATAAGTTTACCACTCCAGTAACAGAGAGAAAAACACACAGGAGAGGTGTGCACTCCAATTGTACCATGAGCTATATCAATTACAATAAATCATGATGTTTCACTAAATAATTTAGATATTTCACATGTTTTGCAAGTGAAAGTACTACATGCTCGGATATAGCGTGCATAAAAATAGCTCACCCAGCGCTATTTTTGTACTTCAGAGTCGCTAGATGAGTCGGCTGTACTGTATTAGAATACTGAACACTGTCAGGCGGAATCTTTTTTTCCTTTCGGCTTTCCTCCTTGGTTAAAACAATGCAATTTTCACAGCACGTAACTCACCTCATCGGAACAGAAATTATGGTCGTTTTATATCCTCTGGTATCTCAAGAAAATCCAAGATGCGAACTCTCCCAACTTCTCGCAGTGCGAACTCCACCAGCGCAAAAACAAACTGATACCCTGCGAGGGTGTAATGCGATCTATTCTGAGTCGCTCCATGGAGAGAGTCGCTCTGCCGCCTACCAATAAGCGCTGCTCTGCTCTACATCCCTCCTCCAACCATTTCTTCATCCCCTTCTCCTGAGAGGTGGGTTCGGGCAGTGCTGCTTTCATTCTCAATATTTACAGCTCGTCTTACATTTCATTTTACACCTAGAACCAGCTACCTCAAAAAAAGAGGTAGCGGTAGGAATGATTTGCAATTGTTCCAAAGGACCCACGTTGTTCGGTTATAAATATCTTGAGGTGTAACCTTTACCTTGATCAGCGCAACCAAACAAGCGGGGACTTCAAGCAGTTTAATACGGACAGTAATTCGATTATACCATAGTATTGTAATGTGAATCACGGTTTTGTTTTTAGACAGAACATTTGTTTTTCAAAATGAATATGTCTTATTTGATTTCCACTTAAGTGGACTTAAATACTAGCAGGTGTTTTTTCATGAATATCACTAAACTAAAAAGGAATTGTGTGTCCCTTGTTATGGACCGAAAAATCTGGATCATTTGGACGCCTGTACGGTAGAAAGGTTGCAGACTAATCTTGTTAAATGTAATTGACTGCGATGTGGAAGCCGCGCGTGCAAAGGAAGGACACCGTCCGCCAACTGGCACCTGCGTGCGGGGACCTATTGTTTACATAAGATTAAGCATTTGTCTCGTGGTTAACTCCGTTACAAAGCCATTGCTATTTGTATTAGTTCGAGGCAACGAAAATGAAAGGAAAAGAGAAATAGTAAGTGGTCATAATTTCATTTGCACGTGGGTGCAGGAGCACATAGCATCTTATTAAAAGATTTCTTGCTGAGTTTTCCTTTTAAATATTAATAATGTTGACATAAGTTGTGTCCCTGCGACCTTACCGGTTAGGCACTTGGATTAAAGAAGGGCAGAGGCCCTGCGTAGTCATTTGTCAGCACTGTCCAGCATCCCCACCTTGTTGGTGGAAATGACATCATTATGCTTGCATGTCTGCCCAAAGACTGGATATTTGAAACATGGCATGGCTGCGTGGTTATCCTCTGGTGAACTGGCACCTTTCCCTGGATGTGTCCGTGATTATTCTAGAGGCTTGAATGTCAGTGACCACTAGGTTGGAGATGATAAAGTAAATGAAAAGGTAATTTCCTTAAATTGCCCCAGATTCTTTCATTATTGTGCTTTGAAGGTGAGGTGTCAGCGGTGATTTTTGCTCTTTGGCACTTCTTAATGAGAAGCATACAGATGACTTTTTAAGACTGCAATCCTAACTATGGCCCTTTGCCTCTCCTGCATTCCCAACACTTTGTGTAGATCTTGACTTGTGTGTCAAGCCTTTCTCACTCCGTACAGGGCTAGAACCCTCCGGGGACACTGGGAAATTCATGACCGTTAACATTTTGAGCCTGCCGATTTGCACCTTAGCGACTAAGCCAGTTGCCAGATGTGTGAACCTTCCAGTGAATCCAGTCTCAAACCCATAATGACAAGGGGAAGTCCAGTTAGCTTTAAGGAAGAGAAACCAGTGCAATGGCTTTAATTGCTATGCTGTACACAGCTTATACAAGTGGGATGTAGTCAGTTAGCAGGCGTGTTCTTTTAGGCAAGGTGAATAACCCTTGAGAGGGTCCTGTGTATTGACACGGCATGGTAAGAACCTAGTCATGGTAAGAACCAAGGGGCACCGGTGAAGCAAGTCTCTCATCTGCCTCCAGGGGCAGAGGGACCAGGCTGTTTCCCGGGTGCATGCGGCCCTGGCATGCTTCAGCCTGATTTGCGGACAGGAATATCTCCGCAGATGGTCAAGCCGCAGAGTCCCTGCCGCCTTGTACTCTTCTGTGACAAATGGGGGACGAATGCTAGTGTTGTGCTGAAATAGACATTTAATCTGTCAGTTAATGCTTTTGTGGGGGGGGGGGTGATTATGATAAAATGTTACTCTTAAACCTACGTATATATGTAATGGCTGATAATCTTACATAAAATTCAACTTTGATCAAAGTTAGAAGCCATCTTGTCTATTGAATATATAGATTTTACCTAATTCTTGATATTTCTATGGAATAAACCACCATCTGGTCTAATGAACGAAATAGAAAGTCACCATCACTTAAATCTGGCCACTTTTAATGTTATGGAAGGGTCTTGGCTGCAGATGTTATTACATTAGTCCCCATGGGCGGGGAAGCGCAGGCACGTCTGAAAGGGCTGCCATGTCATGGCTCTCTATCTTGCTATTCTTCTGGAGGATCTTCAAGCGTGGCTGTGGCCCTGAGGCTTCTAGGGGGGTAATTATTTCAGGAGGTTTGTGATCCTCTGCAATACTGTCTGTCTGCCACGTGCGAGAAAAGGTACAGCCTTTAGGTATGAAATCAAGATGCTTTCTTCCCCCCAGTATATAATGAGAGCTATGACCGGAAGGCACTCTGGTAGCATGGGGGGCAGTGGAAGCTGATCAGACAAGTCATCCATTACTCTGACAGAAATCAAATTAGCTGTCATTTATCTAGTCAATATTTTACACAGCACTACTATGCAGTCTGTTTGTTTGTTTACTTAATTGATGAGGTACACTCTCAGGCATTTCATGACAATTACTTTCTTATTTAGTCATGGAAATGAATTGAGAATTAATTATTTTTCCCAGTAATTGCCCAGCCAAGAGGATCATAATTTGTGGGGGGAAAGATGGGATTATTTTTTAAATTGTTTTTTAGTTTTTAGTGTTCACAACTGACATTAGATAAATATGGAGTAATTACTGTATGAAAAAAATTATCATCTGAATGAATTGAAACATTATTTAATAATGCATGCACCATTTTCAAGTTACTAGTAAGTAATCAGTTACATCATGGTGTGTGTGTGCGTGTGTGTGTGTGTTGTACCTGTAAGCAGGAAATATTGCTTGCAGTGTAATTGTTTGGTGTTACTATTAGTTGTAGCTGTTGCCATTAACAAACAGCCAAAACCTCAATGGGATCTGTCTCAGGTGGTTGATGCACTTTATGCAATTACTCTATATATGGTTTTGGAAATGACTTTTCTTCAAAATAAATTATACAATGGACAAAGGTTGTAAAGATACATTGAGGCATCATGATGAATCGATTATTAAGGTGGTGATTTCGCTGCATTGTTATGTAACATCAGAATCAATTTTTTGGGGCAAAATAAAGAATCTTCCGGGTTGCACTCTCTATATGAATATGCTGCAGGTAGATGCTAATAGCTACTAAAATAATGGAGCTGATTGCATTGTACCATCAGTGAGGGATTTCTTTTGCACATTCACCATTTGGACCATGTCGTTTATAATTAATTATTAAATCTGGCCCACAGATTGATCATTTGTTTTCCACAGAATCAAAAACAATGCAACGTTATTCTTCAAATTTGCTCCAGCAAGCTCAGTGAGTTTCACTGTTGCCCCACCCTTCTCCTCCATGAAGCAGCGCTTCATTTAATCTGTTTGTTTTTTTCTGTACAGTTCAGCAGTTGGGCTTTTTGACTATTTACACTGGCTTGTTCTTCCTGTTTAATAATAACAATAAAAAATAATATTCTGTGATTTTACTTTCTTTGTATTCCATAAATAGTGTGTAATTAAGTTGCCATGGTAATATCATTTCAGTGAGGTTAAAAAGGTCTGAATTTAGGTCATCAGAATAACTGATCAATTTTATTTGTATAATGCATTTTCACAGTATTACATTGTCTCAAAGCGCTTTACAATATTCTTGCCCAAATCCCCCAGTGAGCAAGCCAGAGGCAACAGTGGCAAGGAAAATCTCCTCTGTAGGAAGAAACTTTGGGAGGAACCAGACTCAAAGGGGGAGCCCATCCTCCAGGGACTGGCAGAGGAAGTCAAATGAAAAAAAAAAAATCCAGATTTATACAATTCAGATTTTAAGATTCGAGTGTAAATGCGGAGCGCAGGCAGGCGATGGTGCTGCTTCTGGTGGCAAGGCAGCAAGGGAGGCGGCAGAGATGCAGCAGGGCAGGAGGGTGAGCAATCGAATTGTGATACAAATTAAAGATTGATGATGCATTGAATAATTTCTTCAATAATCATAATTGAATCAAAATGCCTTGGGGCCCACAATTTACAACCCTACAATGGATATTTTGAGTTGAATTTCCGTATGTGTCTAGTGCAGACGTAAGCAGCATGTGTGTAGACATGGATGCTTCCCCTTTCTTTGGGGCTGCAGACAGAAGGACAGGTGCAGATTACACTTGTGCTGACCAGACCCCTGAGCTGCACTGGGTATAGGGCCGGTGTGACGGTGTTAGACCGCCTGCGCAGCACATGTGGCCAGACAGCCCTCCCAGAACAGCTGTGATTTACCCGTGTAGACAAACGCGCCCACGCCGCCTCGGCGGCCCCACCCTGCCGAAGCCAATGCCCCCTTCTCAGACTGCACACTGGTCTGCTCTCAGATAAGCGCCTCACAGAGATGGCCCTTGGCAACCGAAGCTGAAGCCCCTTTATCCAAGTGCTTTTTGTCCGAGTTTTCAGCGAAGTCCCTAATGTACAGTGTGTAGGTTTTTACTCGGGCAGAAACTCACAATAATAGAGGTTATCAACGAAAAAGTTCGTTTTACTGTTACCATGGTTTTGCTGAAGAACTTTGCCTGTCATTTTGAGCGCATACTACAGTAGCTATATGCATGGAGTGTCTTTGGTTTAAAAGCAATCCAATAAAGGAAAATTAAAGGCGTTACTCAAAAACAAAATTTTAGAAATTGCACTGGTGGTGGCTGAGCTCGAGGTCCGGCCGGGGTTAGCTGACTGTGAGACAGCTGCCTTTCCTGTTGGGTTCACAGGGATTAACATTCACAGACTTACTGAATGCCTGTGACTTTGGACAGGTGCAAACAGCAGTGCCTTCAGAACAAAAAGCTGCAGACTCAATGTCTATGATGAGTACTGCAAGTACTGGAATTTATCAGTGATTTACATGCATCTTCTTGTCCATTAAAAATCCGCCCCTGCCTTTTCCCCAGGACAGATATCAGGGCCAGCAATGACACATTAAACCAGGTGCTAGGACCCAAATACAGCGGGTCCTCGCCCAAAGATTTTGACCCCTACTCACATGCTTACGGTTTCTCAGGATAATAAATGCTGTTCCCATTACGTAGAACTGCAACTAGAATGCAGGGTGTTCTTTAAGCTTTGCAGATGGGTAGATGGGTCCTTTTTATTGCATAGATACTTGGGGAGCCAAGAGCAGCTGGAGAGTGTAATCCTGTCTCAACAGGTCACACCGTTAGACAAGCTGCAGCAGCTTTTTATTGTAAGATTCCTAATTAACCAAGACCAATAGGGAAATCAATTAATCTGGTATCAGGGAGGGTTAAAAAAAACATGAATGCTTTCCTCTGCAACAGTTTAAGTCTTTTTACTGGCTGCAATGTGCTTAAACTAGCCTCAAGCTTTAAACATATAAATGTATTATTTTTTATATAATGCATACAGTGAGCCAAGCATAATGTCGAGGGAGATTTAAAGAGAAGCAGCAGTGAACACTGAGGTTTCTGGCTTTATGTTAAGGCATTGAACAGAATGTGTCCTTCATTAAAGCTTTGCCTGTTATTGAACCGCCAACTGCCCAACTGGACAGTGTAAAAATGGTACGTTTTTAAAATGAAGTCTTTAGAAAACCTGACACTGCAAGTAACTGTGATGCAACAGTATCTGAAATGAAAACACTGTATATTTTATGGTAAATGCCTTTTGGTAAATGTGTTCTAGTGTGGTTTGTAGTTGAAAGAAATCAAGAGGGTCTGTTATAGTCATAACCCGCATTTTAATTATTTCAGACCCTCCTGGCAAATGAGGTGCCACCTTCCTTAACAGCCTAGTGCCCATGAAATTGGGGCAGTGTTAGGGAATACGAAAGCCTAGGGGCTAGTGGGGGCGTAATTGCACTGAATGATCATGAAGTGCATTCCTGAAAAACCACACTTCTATTAACAAACCCCTGTTGGCTCATGGGTTGGCTTGGCAACATCAAACGAGATGAAAGGATGAGCATGATAGGTACCTTCTTGCAAGCTCAATATACGATCACTTAAATCTACAGTTAATTGTGCTCTGAATAGTACACATCATTGACAAATATGGTTTTTACACTCCTTATGCAAACAAATAAACCTTTTTGTTGTTTCCATCAATGAGAATATAACCAGACATACTGAAATGCAGGGATCCCCTGAACTGGGGTGCGGTTGCATAAAATCTAGTTTTAGAAGACAGAGGAATCATTGCTGAAAAACCTCTGGCATCACCAGAGCAATTGCAGTTATTGTAATCCTATCATTGTTTCGATTGCCTGCACAGGTCAGCTCAGGAACCTAATCACAGAACCAGTCAAAACTTGCTTCGCAGCTCAGATGAGACTCCGAGTTTCCTGTAAGTCGCTCTTCCTGGAAGAAGAGTGATAATCTTTAGAATTAGGGGTTAGAGTGATAGTTATTGTTCAAATTAAAGCATTGATATGCCTTAGCAGCAGACCTGAGAGACGTCGAGATCCAACGAGAGCGGGGAGATGAGCAGCTAAATTAGATGATGTGGAGCCACCTTGGACAGATCAATTTCCACATTCAATTGATCTAAGAGGCTGTTCCCAGGCTGGGTGAATATATTCGTGAACAATGACTGCATAAGAAATGAGTTAAGAATTTGATACATATTCAGTGAGGAAAAAATGTTAAATTAATGTACGTGCGGAGACATCTGTTCCATTTCATCAGTTCCGGCCTGAATTAAGTTTCCCCAATCAGCAGCCTCACACAAGTCCAGCCTTGGTCTTTTTATCTTTGAAATGAAGTGTCATGCTTTACATGCGGCTGAACTGATAAATGCATTCAGTGTATTAATGGCAGCCATAGTCTGTATCCTGTCTTATTTCTGTCATGTCATTCAGTTACATAGAAATATAGGTTCTAGAATGGTTACCTATACATAAGAGAAGACTCTGCTATGTCATTATTCCATTTCCCAGTAGAAGGTAGTAATCTGTTTCTTGGTAAGTCTTTATTTCTGAAGTAACAATTTTGACAGAATTCTGCATTGTGGGGTTGAAAGAGTAGGATGCACAGTGCACACCATTAAACTCATCCTGTGAGTAGCTTAGGTTGAACTGTATCAAATGTCAATAGAGTGGCATTTCGGCAGCTGTTGAAAAGAAAGGGTGGTTTTACTGGGCCTTAACAGATCATGGTTCTTCAGTTCTTCTTAGACGTTTCTGCTGAATCATCATACTGTTTTCAGCTGCATCGTAAGGTGCTTTAATTAAGGTGAGAAGTATTAGGCTCCAGGTTTCCACAGCATTGATATGTTTTATTTTCAGCGTTTTTTAATTTATTTATTTATTAAAATAGATTTTTGGAAACTTTTTGGGAAGCACATTTAAGTTTAAGCAAGTCGGGATCCCACAGGTGAAAAAAATGCTACAATGAAGTACAATTTCACTGAAAACATGGAGGGACTCAGGCCAGCTAAGGAAGATGAAGCACAATTAGTCAATGAACAAGGGTTATGAGGGGCAGAGGCATAATAATAGTGGGGGGGGGGCAGGCAGAGCAGCCTGATCTCTGCAGCTTTAGAAGGACAGAGGAAGGGGGCACACCGAAAGCTTCATGACTCCTAACAAAGGCCACATGGACAGTTCACATTCATGACCAGATCTGTTTTTAACTCATTCACATGCTAATTGATGTCAAATCAATTTAACGATGGGCCAGTGTCCCGGAAAGGCACGCACGCACACACCCGCCTTCGAAGCTCTCTTCAAATGCCCTTTACGATGCGAATGACGAGTTCTTGTATCTGTTAGCTGCAGCAGTGAAATAAGAAGGTAGTATTTTATTCATTAGTATGTCTTTGTGTGCTGAATGTGTTTTTTTGTGAGTACTGTAAACATTCAGAAGCAGCTGATAATAGCACCACAGCCTGCTGCTTTTCCCAGCAGCTCCGACTTCGGCTTGGCGCAGTGTCTCACCGATTTCAGCAGGCTACGGGCAAGTTCCGGCTTGTGTGCTAGAAGTCTAACGCACTTTTTCTCTCCTTTCTTATTTGGCTAAGTGATCCAAGTGAGTGGCATTCTAAGCTGTTTATATGAAATTGCCAAAATAAACTAAAATCTGAGTATGGCATATATTTGGCTGTCTCTTCAGGCTGTTAGCTGCCATGCCTCGCAGACTCTTTGGAAGCTTACACTGAAGCATGAAGCGCCCTTCCCCATATCGGTAACGTGAGGATCAGGGCTTTACTTTCACTCTTTGAAGCTAAAATTCTCCTGAAGGACTACAAGCCTTTTAAAATCTTTTTTTTTTCCTAGTTGAAATGCATTGTACCTCTTAAAGTAATCATCATTCAAATGTGGCCCATAATTCAGACATCTATATCATAAAATGAGAATTTTTCTGTATCAAGTTTCATTACAGGCATCTGTTCCAATCTCCTAGAAGAATTTGCCTAATTTACTTTGTAATATATTTCTGTCATTATACAAAATTTCTACCAGTTGTGTAAAATGAGCTGAGAAGGCAGACGGACAAGTTCAATGTCCAGGAGTCCTGCTGTTCTACCAAAAAGCAAAGTACTTGCTGCTTTTTTGGGTAAAAAATGAAAATTGCACAGGTACTAAGTACAACGCTGAGTATAAGGAAAGGATATGGTTAAATAATCAACCCTGGCTCACTCTGAGAACCAAAAGCTCTGAATTAATTACGGCATACAGGACATTACTGAAGCCTTGTTAAATAAAGGGCCTTATTAGGAAACTGAAAACCCGGAAACTATAATTTCTGGTTTTCATTTAATTCATTCAATAATGTTCTAATAAGATGGGTTATCCCTTGTAAACTTGCACTATAAGAGAAGGCTTGTGCAGGCACACACACAAGGCCAGAGAGACACACGCATCGTCTGTGGCTTATTTCCTACAGGCAGCTATTTTTGTGCTTTTGTGTGCAAGGTCTGGGGTTGAATGGACCCCTTTATGCCTTCTGTGCCAAAGTAAAGCATAAAACCCTTTGTGGGGGGGTGGGGGGGCAGTTTGTTATGGAGTTCAGCTGAGAGGAGAGCTTGTCTTGTGATTTGGGGGCTGGGTGGAGGGTTCAGTGGCCTGGTAGTAACCCTCACACACCCCCCTTACCTGCTTCTCACCGAGTCGGCTGTTTGCGTGCTTGCAGTGCGTATCCGGGGGCAGGTGGCCCCTATGACACTGCAGTGGCGAAATAATGCTACGGTATCTGCTGGCAGCCAGTTACTGGTCACACTGCTGTAAAAACATGTGTTTGTTTCTTTTTGTTCCAGCATGAATAGTGTCTGAGATCCAGCTGTTGGTGATGCAGTGTTTAGGAGATGTAGAACAGAGATACTTCGTCCATCCCAGTGGGGAAATTCTTTCTTTGCCTACATAATGTCGCTCTTCAAGAGACACGCAGGCGCACATGCAGGTGAGAGCAAGCTTGGGGATCACAGCACAGGGTCAGCCAATGTGCAGTGACCCTGGAGCTGGGGGTTAAAGGTCGTGCTCAGAGGCATGCAGGTAGCATCAGTCTGCCAGCCCTGGGATTCAATACGGTAACCTTCCGATCATGGGCACAGCCCCAGTCCTCATGTTACCGACATGCGGATGGGAGCATCATGCTTCACAGCGTAAGCTCCCAAAGAATCTGCCAGGGATGGTCACTTCTTAAGCTAATTAGCTGATCGCAGTGTAATTCGCTTGCAGTGTTATTTAAAGACATTTTAACCAGAGGTGGAAAGTTCAGGTCCAGAAAGCAGAAATCCAGACCAAGGTTTTGTTCCAACCAACCAGCTGAGTACTCTGTGACTGTGACACTATACTCAACTGGTTGGTTGAAATAAAACCTTGATTTTAACTTATTTCTTTTTGATTTTGAGAATAAATTAAGGCTAATGCAGGAAGCCGCAGGGTGTGCTTCAAAACAATGACAGGCTCCAATGTGTCACAAAGACGAGACACTCACCATTCTTATTTACAAGAAGACACTAGAATGACACATTCTGATTTCAAGACAGAGACATTAAAAATATTAGATGTTTGTGGTAAAAGCAAACCCAGACTTGTCTGTGATTCACAGTGTATGTCTGTGTCTGGTAGATTCGCCCCTGGCTGGGATGGTAGAGAGGGGCCAGACTGAAGGCACAGTTTGAAGTCGTCAGGCTGTATTTGATGTGGTCACCAGTGCTCGGCAGATTAAGGACCTGGTCTGACTGCTCCTCAGCTACAGCTGCAAGCTTCTAACAAAGTCTCTGCTGGAATAAAGGGCAGAGAGGAAAAACAGAGTGCTGGAAGCCATTGAAAGGGAAGGCAGCAAACTTGCAGGGCGTGGGGAGGGGACGTTTAGACAGACACTTGGTGACTCAATCCACACACCTGTGCATGCGTGTGCGTCATGGCTTGTAAGGTGGGGCTTCCCATATGCCCAGTTGGCGAATTCGGCTGTTTCGTGTTTGTTTATTTATTTATTACTTGGCTGCAGTGTTCCAGGACCCTGTCTTAATGCTACTTTTCAAGGGGGTCTTAGGCTCTATCCGGTCTCCATTTGTTTATGCAGCTCAAATAAAGGTGTGAACTGTCTTAGCTTATAAATCATGGCTAAAGAAAACATTACCGTGCAGGAGCCGATTTGTGTCACAAGTTCAGGAGTAAAAACGCGGTCATCAGTAATTAAGGTGGTGTTAATTAACCTGTTGTATTACATGATTTGAGTTTCAGAGTTGTGAACAGAAGGAAACAAAATTATAACTGAAAGACTGATAAAAATGTTTTTTGTTTTTTTTTTTCCATTCATTTTGCTTCAGTGCATTGTGTGGGAAACCCCCCCACTGGCCGCTTTTGAATGGGGGGCGCTCCTCATTTTATGTGTGCTGACACTCTGACGTTGTCTGCTGAGTTCTTTATCTGGGACCTGTTGTGTCCACTGGACAGAATTATGGTGTACGGCAGCCACCACTGCAACTCCAGCAAAACACCAGCACCCCAAAGACCCTTTAACCTCAGACAAAGTGACTTTGATTTCCATGTGAAAAGAAAGTGGCAGTTTGTCTTTATGGGCTGTTTGCTCACGCTGCACCAAGCCCTCCCTTGGAAGCTGAACTTCCCCCTACAGATGGCCCTGTATGGGAATTTGTCCTATGCTGCTGTTCAAACAATTACTGCACTCCGCTGTGATTTGTATTTGGGTGGATGTTTTAAATATGTCCTTTTTTGTCAAAAGTCAAAGGGCAGCCCATAAGGGAATCGCTCCAGAGAACCCATCTGGTTTCTGGTCGTGCGTCACTCGAAGGGCCTATCAGATACGCCAGTTCTCGTGCTGCACTAATGGCTGTGTGTAATTGGCCCTGGGACTGGAAATCGATGCTTCCTGTGCAAAGGTTTTTTTTTTTTTGGCTCTCTGTGCATATGCACTTTGGAAAGGCCTGCTTGGAACAGGGTTAATTGGCCGGGGAGCATCAAAGTGGGACACCAGGAAACACCGCCCCATTCGTTTTGTACTTTGTGAAAATGTCTGCACTGTCAACATGGCACTATGATTTCACACCGAGTGAATATGGATTAACTTTTAAAACACAAACCAAGAATTTTCTTCTGGTAAAGTTTCTGGGGAGCCATAAGTGGTATTTCCTGACAGATCCACCCATTTGCTATGAGCCTTTTGCAGGGTTGCCAGTGTGACACTCATGCTTTCAGACTCTCACGCTCACGCAAGAAGTCTTACGGCAAATATATATTATCCCATTATAAACCTAAAATCAGTTTGCAAAACCTACAGACTATTTACAAGCTGATGAAACTTTTACATACATGTAAATGCGTGTGCATGTGTGTGCAGACTTGTCTCGAATTGAAAATATCACCCCAGCCCGCTCAACGAAGTTGGCAACCCTGCTTTTGTGTCCTCTGTTGTCCAGCCCCTCCCCCATGTACAAGGAGCCCAAGAAAGTTTCTCAGAGGATAAATGCAGACTCCACTTATTGTAAAAGTCAAGTGCAATTCAAGGATTGCTTTTATAGAATACATCTAACCTAAGTCAGTGGTGTGTGTTTGCCAGGTATAACCATGGCAGGATCCAAGCTGGACTGTCAAAGTGATGCTGTGAGGGAGAGTCCAGCAGCAGCAGAAACCTTCACTAAGGAAAAGGCTTTCATTATTAGGTAATTGTCATGTTGAAATCTGTTCATGTTATATGCAAAGAGTCCTGAAACTGTTTCTGCTGATTAAGGAAGAAGCATAAATTCCTCTGGGGGAATGAGTCACACTCAAATTAGTTCAAGCAAGGACGTGCATATCAGAATAAATTGTGTACCACACCTGACGGAAAGGCGGGGCCGCAGGTAGCAGAGCTCGCTCGCTTGCGTCATGCTGCGCCTCATTCCCAGGTTCCCCTTATCAGTGAGCAGGAATCACCTGACCAGAGCCACAAGGAAGCAGCACAACACCTGGATGTTTTCTTTGCCTCATTCCTGTTTATGAATCAGCTTGTGTTGTATTGACATGTACCTTTTATGGTACGTGTCAATGTCCCATTCAGGGTGTTGCCCTGCTTCATGCTTGGGGCTTCCTAGTATGGGCCTTTATTTTTGCCAGCCTGATTTAACTCAGGTGAGACCTTCACATAGCTTTGTATGGGCATTGTAAGTCAGCGGGCTAGGCCTCGGTGCCTGTGGTCGGAAGGTTGCCGGTTCGAGTCCAGCCTTGCTGGAATAGTCACATCTGTGGGCCCTTGAGCGAGGCCCTTAACCCTGAGCTCCATGGGCGCCTCTGCAGGTGGCTGCCCTTCGCTGCCAAGCTTGTGCTCACCTGCATGTGCGTCATGGAGAGCAAGATAGGGTAGGCGATAAGAGAATTTCCCTCTGGGGATCAATAAAATGTCATTATCATCATTATTATTTATTAATAAGAAAGTAATCTTCCTTGGGTTACAGCTTCCAAACACCCTGCATGCACACAGGCGACGTTCATTAGCACAGCCATCACCTGGCATTCTTTTCTTTTGTATAGATTTTCCATGGCTGATAAAGTACCTGAAACCTTCTATCTCCTAGATTAAACAAAGAGCACTGCCTGTGTCCCACTACCATGGACTCTAGTGAGACCGTCCCTCAGAGATGTTCAGCCCCCACCCCGTGCTCAGCCCTGTGTCTCTGAGAACCAATAACAGATCTCTGTATTTAGTTTTCATTGGGTCTGTCAGTTCTCTTCCCACTTGCCTCGCTGCCAAAGACAAAACAGTAAATTCTCAGGTTGAAAAATATGGGGTATTCCGTGGTTTTGGTGAGGGTCCCTGGGGAAACACCATAGAAATGGATCTTTACTGAATCTTCTTTATTGGGATAATTTTGTTATTTAGTCGATACTTTGACCCATTTCCATAGCCAGTTATTTTGACTGGATAATTCGGATGAAATATATTGTAGAAGCAAGTCCGGATGCTGAACCTTCAAGTTACATATTTGTGTCTTTAACCACCATGCCACCCTATGGAAGTGAGAACTGTAGGTAGCACAGCTCAGCTTGCCCAGAGCTGCAGTGGATCTGCATCTGAAAATCCAATCAACAACCACTTCAGCCAGCAATGAACTAGGCCCTCATGAATATATGGCCCTCAATAATGTTGATTCTCTTGTTTAGCTTGTGTGTGTTTGTCTTTATGGGACTTGCCTAAATTTTTGGATTCAATGAGATATGTTTGTGTTTTCCTTCTGTTGGGGGCTGGGGGTTAATGGAAATGGCAGTCTTGTGATGGCCCTCGCACTGATTGGCTGATGAAGACACGCAAGCCATCTTGTTCCCGTGCCTGATGAACTCCAGACAGACTGGAAGCCGCAGTAAATACAGACGTCTTCGCACGTTCCCATGGGGACACACTGACAAATATTCCTCAATGGAGTGTGAATCTCGCGTTTCGCTTGAGACACAGTGAAGTGTCTCCTCTTCGCTTCCAGGCTGGAAATTGATTCTACATACGCTCTGTAACCTTGTAAACAAGATACCCGGTACGACCAGACATGCCAGTGAGTCTGCAGGGAAACATGATGGTTTGCAGCTCAGAGACACTGAGTGAGCGTGGCGTTCTGAGAAGTCACTTTGAAGGATATGTCAGAAAACCATTTAAGCATAGAAGGAAGCCAGATCATACCGCTGTCAGCATTGTGATGCGTTTATAAAACCGCAAGGCGGTGCCTGCCTGTCATTAATTCTGCTTAACACAGGCCACAACATGCTGCCTTCTGTTTGTGAGAAAACCAATCACAGGGTTGCTAGAAAAAGTGATCTGTCACCTGGAACTTGCCTAACACTCCAACTATGGCCTCTTCTTCTATTTCCAGCATAATACTTTTTCCATCCCTTGCAAACACGTGGTATGTTATGCATTTTGTGAGGAATTCCACTTGATGCCAGTACGCCCATCAAGTGACATATGCGGATGCTTAGGGTGCCATCTTCTGAGGGGGTGCTGATTTATGTAGGGTGCCACTTGGGCTCTGACCAGCACTGATGGCATGCCACGTCAACAAGCAAGCACAATGACTATTAATTCTTTAATCTGCACTGTTTTAGGTGCTGTGTGCTGAGCAATCAGCACCACCCTTGCATTGCAATAGCTGTAGGACATCAGTAAAATAGCCATTGCTTAATTGTAAATGACTTTTTGAGTTGAAGGTGTGGCGAGTAATAAGTGATTGCATATGTTTGTGGAATTATTACTGGCTTATGGCAAGTGTGTGAAAGTTCAATTTGCATATCACCTCTTGTGTTGTCATTTATTTTTATCTTCTTCAGAAAATAAAGCAACGATTTTCATGTGTTGAGCTTTATGCCGGAGCCTTAGATTAGATAAGGGAGCAGTGGCCAGCTTCCTACATGCAAGGCCCTGTCTATAGAGTAATCTTTGTACTTAATTCTGTATGAAACCCAGAGATCCATAGTTAGGATTTTGCATGGTATGGTTAGTCACCTTAGTGGCCTGGTGAAGTTACTGATCTGGGGTAATGGGATAGTTGGTGACAACTGCATTTACTAAATATGAGGCTGCCTATACTGTAATTACAGTGGAAATCTAAGAGCAGGTTAACCTGTAAACCCAACAGCAAGGATTCTGTTGAGAGTGGGTCTGCCTCTGAAGGACATGTAGTGTTTTCTCACTGGTGTGTAGGACTTTGATTCTCTGATCATGGTAACAGATTGACAGGGCCCTCAAGTGTCACGCATTGAGCGTGACAGTCACTCTTTTCAGTCTTTTGTCACGCACTCCCGCCACACTCACGCGGAAAAATAATTTGTAGGCTAATATGCCGCAGCGCCCAATATTTCTCAGACCGCGGCACAGTAGTGCCTCACTATGAAACAAGCGCGTCTCCGCTGGAGTCCTAGAGCTTGTCACTTACCAGCCAATCAAAAAAAGAAAGGTCCTACAGAACTGCCAATCGGAAAATAGTAGTACTGTATCTGGGTAAAATGCAATACAACAACCAATGAAAAGGCATCCTGTACAATGTCACTCTTGCCTGTCTTCGAAACTTGAGAGCCCTGGATTGATCATGAGGGCCGTGTTACCTGACAAGTGCCTTTACATGTTTCAGCACCGAAACATTACATTTCTCAATTATTCTTACCCCCAAGATTTCACATTGATCTATAACAGTCATTCAATTTAGAATTACAGATAATTAAAAAGAACTAGACTTTTCCCCAGTAACTGCCACAATTGTATCTGTAAATACAAAAACATTTTCCATAGCTTGTTTCTAACCAATTCAGTTTATGCCCTTTCGGCACAAATGAACAACTTGATGGCAATTGTCATGAGAGTTCTTAATTAGGAAGACTGTAGATGTTAAATCAACCTTTAGATATGTCAAGCGTGTTTGTTTTTTCGCATTAATTCATAGTTTAGCATCCATTTCCATGCTTTGCATGGAATTCTGCCAAATTATACCAAATATTATGCCAGAAACACTTGTTTGTGAGGGAAAATATCGCCCTTAATCCAATTTGAACAAAATTTGAACAAAACAGTCCACTCTGATCCCATGCACCTCAATACAGAGCTCTGAATATACGTTTTGATTGATGAACTTTGTCTGTGCAAAATCTGCAAAAAACAGAGGAAACAGACTATTTCAACAAAAGTGTGAAAG
>JAODJW010000007.1:7715305-7727110 GCA_026777045.1 Hyperopisus bebe
TTTTGATTGATGAACTTTGTCTGTGCAAAATCTGCAAAAAACAGAGGAAACAGACTATTTCAACAAAAGTGTGAAAGACTTAGTGCAGCAATTTGAGAGCAAATTTCCATAACTCACTCAGTCCGTGCAATACATTTTCAAGAAAATGATTGTGGACTTACTGAGTTCTGGAAATTTAACAAAAGTTCTTCATTGTATTAAAAGAGGACTGGGTGAGTAAATATTGTAACATTCCGCATGGTCTTTAGGTCATCGGCAGTCTCATCTCAAATGCCGATTTTAAGCTTAATTATGTTTGAGGATATTACAGCCCCTTTTGGGCCTCAAACCAAGAACCTGTGGGTTACCAGTACATGCCCTTAAGCTCTGCTACCAGCTAGCCTCAATAAATTAGAGCATACATCTGACATGGCACTGCATCCTGAGCCTTCGACAGGACCGTGACAGAGCTCCCAGGTTGATGGGATGCAGCACAAATGAATCTAGATGCTCTGTTTCAACCACTGTGCGAGGACAGTATGCATGATTCTGATTGAAGGTAGGAGCGACTGAACAGCCTTTGCAGGGCCAGAGACGTGACACTCACTATAGCACTGATTTGTCACAACTGGTAGACTAAAGGGCAAAATGATTTATTTTTATTTTATATCGGAATGGAAATAGAAACCACAAGCAGAAGATGAGCTAAAGCTATGAATGCTGTCCCTGTTAGAGGTAGACCACTGAGGAGCTGGAGGTGGTGGAGCAAAATGAGGCACACATCCCGCATCACATGACCCGCGTTCACAGGGGAACTGTTTCAGACCAATAAAGGGATTAATCTGACTTTCAATCCAAAGACAAAAATGCGGATTTCTGCCGCTGAAAGATCCAAGCCACAAGGAAGTGTGGACAATTTTCAATGGGCAGCTCTTGGCTGCTGAAACTAGGCTAAGTCCACAGAGCGGGTTTGTGTGGTCTTCAGCCATTCAGCAAACAACCCTGCAAGCTGCTAATCGGACCAGAACGCCGTATCTGTTACAATGGCAAAGGCAGCCTTTCAAGGTCCATTTTCTCTCCTCCATGAACAGAGTGAATGCAACTAATTTTTTAACCAGCTCCTTTGTATCTCTCAATCATAAGATACCTCTGTTCCCAGCTCAGCGTTGGGGGTCACTTGCTTATGTTTTAATCTGAGAGTTGCTGCCCCCAGATCTGCGGCGTTATCTTAACACGTGACACACTTTGGATTTCCTTCTTTGATTTACACCAAGTCAGCTTTTTACATCAAGCTAATTTATCAAATGTTGCTAAAGAAGCAAGCTGGCAATGATTAACGTTAACAATGATCAATTTGCTTTTTTGTAATTAATCACTGTCACAATATTCTTGATCGAAAATATACGTCACAATGATAACATTACCAAATAACTTTTTGTAGGAAATAAATAGGACAAAGAAATATTCTCTTGTCACCAAGATCCCTCCGTGTCAATTGTTACTCCATATGCCTGCTCTGTGGCCAGTTGTGGGTGTGCTGTGTCTCTTTTCATTGTGTCAAATGAATCCTTTCATCTCTCTCTTCCACTGCTGTTTTAAATGTGGAAATACTAGATGGGGAGCCCCCACCACCCCCATCCATTCTTATAGCTCTCTGAAGTCTGTGTTAGATGTCAGCGACAGGTCAACCAAAAGGTATAGAGCTTTGTTTAAGATTTTACCCAGGACAAATGGTTTGTTTGGTGAGGGGTTTAAAGCCACAGACTACCATCTAAATGCTGGCTTAATGCCGTCAGAAGTTGCCAGCATCTTAAAACCAGCACCAATGACTTGGAACCATGGAAACGCACAATTTGTAAAACACACTTGAGAGCTGTAAAAAGAAAATAAATGTTGAGGAAGTTACAAAAGGTGAAACGCTCATTGGGAAAGTCTGCCTGTATTATTGTTCTTGTGTTGTGCAATGGGAATAAACCCAGATCAAAGTACTTTGAGTTGCTCCCATTTAGCCTTTTTTTGTGTCAGTAAAGGTGCCACTTTGCAGCTTTCTCTGAATTGAGAGCTGATAAGGTAACTGTTTTTCAATGTATAGCCGTTTCTTTCAGCCTGAATGGTAATGTACTGTGATGCAGCTCCCATTGAAATGTAAATCTGGGTGAAAAAGCTGCCTAAAATCAACATGGTGCAGTAATTACTTTGTGCCCCAGGAAAAAACAAAACACCAACACTATCACCCGGGAAAGTTGCTAATTCGTGAGGCATATCCTTCACAAAACATTTTACTGCACTTTCCCATTGACCCTCTGAGGCTATAGCAGCTAACTAGTTCAGGACCCCCAACTCAATTCCTTATTGCTGGCTTTGTATTAAAAGGTCCGTTGCTGTGGTATGTGACTGCTCTCCTCTAAGCAACCTGCCTGAGAAACGGGGACCAGGGAGCAGGTCGTGTGCCACAGCCAGATTGCAGGTGATCGAAAGGTCGCCTTCAGCGTTTGTGTCTATTGCAGGGTGTCACACACCTTACTAATTATTTGTCAGAAGGTGTCTTTGTAACGAATTCTGGTCTTCTTGTTGGACTGGTATTGCCTAAAGCTATTAGGAAAAACTTCTTCAGGAAAGTACACTCTGGCTTTCCCTTAGCTTGTGTTATGGGCTCTGTCTCACACATTGTGCCAAAATAGTTAATTTCATATATTTCACTTGTAATGGGTCTATCTTTCCTTCCCCCATTGAATGGTTCTAATGGCCGCGGTTTGTTTGCCAGCTGACTAGAGGGTCTTCTTCGGATGCTTTCCAGATAGGCCCATGGGGCTGTGCATAAGGGGTTGGTCAGCCTTTTCAGTGCTTCCAGTGAATTCAGAACTTGGCAGAAAAGGTACCTGAATTACAGCCCAGAGAGCCTGAAAACATGACACTAGAGGAAAGCCAGTTGTTTTATCAACCAGGTTTTGTATGCAAAGTAAGTGCTTCACAAATGAATGTGATGTATTGATTAGTTAATCCATTACAGAGATAATGAATAATCTTCTCCCTTATCTCTTGATTTTTAAACAGAACACCTCTGCTGGACGTCAAAGGTAAATGGGTGACAGATGAGAGTTTCTTGAATTATAAATGAAGTAAGAAGCATGCCGGCTACTGTCCCTAGAGTGTCTTTCAAGGCTTCGCTGTGGATGTTCATTGACACGATGTTTTTGAAGGTGAAATGGAACATACATTTTTCACTTCTTTATACAGCTGCAGCTGTAGCTGTTCAAGGGTAGGTCAGTGGTGTCCAGCAGTTAGTACCATCAGCTTGGGAGGTCGTGCCTCACACTGGCATGTCGCTGATGTGCGATGTAAATATAATGCAACCATAAACAGAACAGACTGCTACAGGTTTGTCCTTGGATTCACATCTGATAATCCATACAGAGTATTTGGCCTGCAATACTTGCTATTTCCCCAGATACCCACCTACTAATTATTTGGTTTTGCTCCAAATTCATTATTCATCTGTTCATTTGTTCAGTTGTCTTTGTCCCACACTATAGCCTGATTTATATATACTGTAAGCACTCTTTTTAATTTACACCATGCAAATACAAGTTGATCTGTGCATATCTTTATAACTGTATAGTTTTCTTCCCTTACACCATGTTAATGAATTAATATGCAAATCTGTATTCTAATTGCAATGACGGGCGGGTGCAGGCTCCGTTTATTGGATTACCAAAGCATTTGTTGTAAGTCGTAAGATGATTTTCAGGTTGAGTTAATCTTTCCTTTCTGTTTTATATAGGTTAATTTTAGCACTCAGCACTTTACCGATAAGATGCTATTGGTACTGATAAGGTGGTTTTGTCAGATTTTTAATTGTTTCATTGTGCTGACTGACTGTCAATAAAATGTGTCTTGTTGAAGCATAAGGTCATAGTTCCAGGAACAGGAGTGTATGTTTTCCAAAAGGGGAACGTAATTCCATGATGTTTCGGTTTCCTGACTCCGGTTGCTGTTTGTCTCCATTTATGATGCTGTGGCATGACGGTGTTTGTGTGTGATATACTCCATGGCTTTATGTTGGCATCCTCGTGCTCTTTCCACGTCTCACATTCAGAGTCTTTTTCTTTATTTTGAGGTTTGAATTTGACAGATAATGTAATGTGCTTATAATGTGACCTCCTAACCTAATGGTTGTCCAGTTAAGCCTCAAAAAGGGTGGTGCTGCTAACTGTTAAGTGAGAGACTCCAACCGAATCACGCCGCTGAAATATCCAGCTGGGTTAAAACAAAAGCCTTTCTGGATCAAACCATGATAAAAATAAAAACCTATTATTCCTTCAAAGTGGAAAAGGTGCTGAAAATTCTCACTGTGTCCTCATAGACCTTCTAAAATGCTAGAGATGAGGTGATGTGTGTGGATCTGAAGGTAACAGTGTCAGGCCCTGTTAACATAGCTTTTTAGTGACCTTTCTGTGGTTTCCATGACTGCCAAGCTAATGCAAACAAGGATGTCAACACAAGAAGGGAAGCAGGCAATCAGAAAGCAAGAATACAACACAGACAGTATATAGTGTATTTACATCATGGAAGAGCGCGGGGTGCAGGCAGGCTATTCCTATGATGATATTCAGATGGGCTGTACAGAAAAGTCAAAGGAGATAAAAGTGATGTCTATATAAGGAAAGTATTTTTTTTCCCTCTGGGAGGAATGAATCAGTCTGACCCGTGCCATAATGAGCCTAATAAGCTGTTTAAAAAACCACCACTTTGTTTTCTCTCCAGTGATGTAAAGTTATTGGCTGTTTTTATTATTATTATTCAACTCAAATTAAATTGTAATGGAGATTTTAGCACTCATGATAACAACTATTCAGTTGTTATCATTCATTTGATGAGCATTTAATAAGTCAGCCTGGTTTAGCATACGGTGTGCATTAAATTTGAGCTTAATTTTATTCAAATGCGTTCTGTGACAATAAAGGCATCACTTTCAAAATATGATCATGTTTCCTAAATCTGGTAGAGGCAGAAATCTATACACTACATCGAAATGAATCTAAAGAAAGTTGAAATTTGTCTTGAATTAGGAGTGTGTCGCCCACGTAAGTAAAGATTCACATTATGAAACGTAAGATCAATTTGTTCTTACAACGTCATCATCATCAGCGCCACCATCATCGTCAGTTAAAAAGGACATTGAGCTAATGGTTTGTTTTGTTTTCTGTGCCATTTCTACAAAACAAAATGGATATGTTAAAGCACTTCTCCATCAGACAGAACCCTCATTAGTGTCTTGATGGTTTTTTTTTCCCCGAGACAAATTGCTGCTCACGCATGCATTGTGATTTTTTTTCAGTTCATAATGTGACTTCAGGACACTGACATTTGGAGGCAGAACTGATGTCTGAGGACAGAAATTCTAAACGACATGCAGCGCCTGCCTTCCGTTTGTGACAATGAGACTCATTCTGCTTGTGCCATAGTTTCCACAAAGCGACTGAACCTTATGAGGCGTAAGTTTCTATGCAGACCATATTTGATTTGCTAAAAAACAGAACCAAGTTCAGGACAGCTGCTTTTTTCTTTGTTTAAATTCATATCATATTAAAGCAACATAAAACTGATTACAACAACTATATTCTACATTTTAAATCCTTGGGAGTGTTTTGAAATGAAGATAAGTAATGAAAGAAATCTTCAAACCGTCAAAAATGTCATTAGGTCTGAACTGCTTTAATATCACTGGTCAATGATAAGGGTGAAGAAGTAATTCAGGCAAGATGGCGACAAACGTTGAGAAATTAGATGAAACTGGGCATCTGTATTTGGACCAGAAAAAAAAACAAATTTAAAAAATCCTTTCACATCCTGACTGTAAATCCTGTCGAGCTCATTAATGAAAACAAAGCGCTCTTCGTTTAGTGCACTGCCCCCCTTGCAGACGAAAGAATGCCATGTTTTTGGGTGGGAGGAAGCTCTCGCGCGACGGAAGCAATCCTATGGGTGCAGTTTTCCCCGTTCTCATTAGTAAACGCATCCTAGGGTATCGGGTTTGGGAATACATCCCGCCATTCTACCCCAATGTGCTTTCTGTCTCACAAGACTTCGCTACAGATGTATTGTAACACAATGCCAATTTAACACACATGACTGCTTCCCCGTGACACGCAGGCAGGACGAATGCAGCTACAGTTCTGTGTCAAATGGGTAGCCTGCCACCACTCCCTTTTAAGCCAGAGCTCTTTTACAATAGCTCCAGATCAGCGTAGTGAGACAGCCCATTTTGGCTGCGACACCAAACACTGTTCCATTATTCCAGTATGTTCTCCTATCACTCACATGTTTCTGTTTCTCCAGAAGCTTTTCTGAATTCTTGTTGTGTTGTGACACAAACTTAGGATTTGCTTTTATTATGGTGACATGAATAGCTTTTATATAAACAAAGCATTCTATTTATAGTTGCCTTTTGCCATTCTCTTTCGGCCTTTAATATTTATTGATAAAGGTACAGATTTTTTCCTGATCAAAGATCAAATTTGCAGTCCGTTTAATTTACCTTAAAGCAGGGGTCTCAAACTCCGGTCATGGAGGGCCGGAGCCCTACACAGTTTTTGGTTCACCCTCATTTAACACACCTGATTCAACTCCTTGTGCTAATTACCACACAGCTCTTGAGTTGAATCATTTGTGGTGGAACAGGGAAAGAAATAAGCTACACAGGGCTCTGGCCCCCCAGGACTGGAGTTTGAGACCCCTGTCTTAAAGTATACCAAAAATATGGAACCATGGTTATTTGTTTACCAGCTGTTAATCTACCTGTTGATACATTTTCAGCTCAATGGCCTACAGGTGAATATTTGGTTGTCAGTTCAAAGAGTAAAGGACAACTGATGCCCTATTCACATGATAAATCTTCAGGCCTCGTTGGTAGGGTTTGGCTAATTGCTTTGATAACTCTGCAATCGCAGACTCGCTCGGGAATTCTCAGGTTTTGTTTTATTGTATGATATACTGCAAACTCAGATAAGATCATGTTGCCCACATCTAGAAGCACAATTACTTTGTCATGAATGTTTTGTTTATTTTATATTAAGTTTTGCATTTAAAAAGATAACGTTTATGTAGATGCAAAAGAGGATTCACACAGAATGTGAATATTGCCCCTGTGAGGTACATTTTCAGTTCACCTGCGGTTTTATGTCCCTTAAATCACTCCTGGACAGTCTCGATTGATCATCAGGATGTCTGCCAAAAAAGGTATTTTCAGGTTTTGCATAAAACTGTGACTTCACAGTGGTGGATTAACATGCCTGTGTTTACTCTGGTACAAGGAGAGCCGTGTCATGACAGTATATATCGCGATCTAATAGTAAAGACTGCTATACATGATAATACACCAATTTTCACTCTCCAGAACATAGGGCTGTGCGATATTACCAAGATCTCATATCCAGATTTAAGTCTTCTAGTATCCTGATAATGATATATATTGCAGTTGCACCTCATATTTATGGATTTTTTCTACAGATCATCTGCGTTACAAACTGGACAAACATCTAAGGAGTGAAGTAACAAACGTAACGCAATTCACAAATCAGGAAGTGATCCACAAATGTGCAAAATTCGTTTCAGGTGTACAGATTACTCCGTATTTTTGTGGATATGATTTTATACAATACAAATAAAAATACATACCTATAGATAGTGATATATTTGTACTTTTTTTCTACAGGTAAGCTTCGGTATGAATTGGAAAAAAATATGCAAATAAATAGGAGGGAAGTCACAAATGTTATGTGATCCAGAAATATGCAAAATCCTTTTCACGTGTAGAAATCACTGTATTTTGGTGAATATGATTTCACACAACACAAATAAAGATATATATTTGTGGATAGTTATGTATTTGTGATTTTTTTTTTTCTACAGAGCACCTGCAGTATACGGAGTCCCTAAGAGGTCTGGGTGGGAAAATAATTTTTTTAAATCGTTTTGAGTTCTCTTGCAATAGCTTTGCGTTCCCTCCCAAACTTAATTATGACTGTGCAGAAAGTGAATTATTGTTATACTGACCTGATATTATTGATAACATTTGATAATTAACCTGGTCAAAGGTGCATGTAGCAAAGTTCAAGGTAAATTCAGTCGTTTTTTTTAAAATATTACCCTATTAAATTAGTGTGAATTCTACCTTATTAAATAGGCTGGTGAAGCTTAACCACCTCCCAGCTTCCAGGGCCATGTCTGCTTTGGGAAAACATTAAATAAGACGAAGTAATGACTTCCATCCCATTGTGCTTTTCGCATTGGCTCTTATTTCCGGTAAATGAATTCTGGGGTAATTAATACAACATTCCCCTTACTTGGTGGTCCAAAACAAACTGCATGATCAGCTTGGCCTTTTTATGCAATCATGTAATTAGGGAGAAGTCAGTTGTATGGATTCATGGATTTTTCACATGACAAAAGCAGCAAAAGACTGAGAAATTCTGATTTTACACAATATGGACAAAAGTATCAAAACACCTGGGCACTACACCTACAGGAACTTTTATGACATCCCATTCTAAATCCATAGGCATCAATATGGAGTTGGTTCCCCCTTTGTAGGTATAACAGCTGCCACTCTTCTGGGAAGGCTTTCCGTAAGATTTTGGTGTGTGTCTGTGAGAATTTTTGCCCATTCATCCAGAAGAGCATATGTGAGGTCAGGCACTGATGTTGGATGTGAAGGCCTGGCTCACAATTGTAGTTCATCCTAAAGGTGTTCACTGGGGTTGAGGTCAGGGCTCTGTGTAGGCCAGTCAAATTCTTTCATACCAAACTAACCCTAACCATGTCTTTGTGAACCTTGCTTTTTGCACTGGGGCACAGTCATGCCGGAAAAGAAAAGATCCTTCCCCAAACTGTTCTCACGAAATATAAAGCATAAAATTGTCCAAAATGTCTTGGTATGCTGAAGCATTATGAGTTCCCTTCATTGGAACTATGGGGTCTAGCTCAGCCACTGAAGAACAACCCCATACCATTAGCCCTCCTTCACTAAACTTTACAGTTGGCACAATGCAGTCAAGCAGGTAACATTATCCTGGCATCCGCCAAACCCAGACTCATCCATCATTCTGCCAGAGAGAGAAGCGTGACTCGTCACTCTTCGGAACATTGATCCACCGCTACAGAATCCGGTGGCAGCGTGCTTTTCACCACTCCATCCGACCCTTGCCATTGTGATTGCTGATGTGAGGCTTGCATGCAGCTGCTCAGCCATGGAAGCCCATTCCATGAAGCTCCCGGTGCACAGTTGTTGTGCTGGAGTTAAAGCCTGAGGAAGCTTGGAACTCTGCAGCTACTGAGTCAACAGGGCGTTGACGACTTTTACGCACTGTGTGCCTCGGCACTTGGCGATCCTGCTGAGTATCTGTTGTTCCTAAATGCATTCACTTTACAATGATACTATTTACAGTTGGCCACAGAATATCTAGTAGGGAAGAAAATTCACAAACTGACTTATTGCAAATGGGGCAACCTATGACAGTACCATGCTTGATTTCACTGAGCTCTTCAGAACAACCCATTCTTTCACAAATGTTTGTAAACCTGACTGCATGGCTAAAGTGCGTAATTTTATACACCTGTGCAACGGGTCTAAATGAAACACCTGAATGCAATAATTAAGAGGCGTGTCCCAATACTTTTGTTCATATAGTGTATTTCCATGAAGGGACTGGGAACATCTCATGATTTGTTCCATTAAGGCACATTCTTTCCCCCCCTTCTTGCTGAACTTCTATTTTAATGTTAAAATTTGTCTTTCTTGAGGGTAGCATGGTTATCTACTAGAAGTTGCCCAATTTTGACATTTCAAAAAGAACAGCATTGTAATAAAATGTTGTTCTTTAGTAGCTTGGAAGGTTTCGGGTACAGAGCCCTCATGGATTTCAGGAAGCTTTACAGAGTTATCCATATGCAACAAAACAATTTTAATAGCTACTAGGTGTATCGAGTGATTTAAATAGCAATGCTAGCTGATTAGTTTAAGGATAATTTAACTTCAGTAGCATCTGTTTCCTATCTGGAAGGATTTGTACAGTTAAGTGAAACTGAACCCTTAATCAGAGCTAAATCCAGTTCCCAGCAAGTTTAAAGCTTTCTCTTTACATTATAACTCTTGTCTTGTGAGAAATGGTTTATGTAGGCCTATGTGTTGTGATTACTGGCAAGTGAATGACATTACTTATTTAGGTTATGAAATGACTACATGGAAATTGCAAAATATGGCTGTCTCATGATTAGTTAACTAGTAACCATTTGGAATTCATTTAAAATATTTAACATTCAAATTATGTGCCATATGTTTTGTAAATATTGGAAAATGGAAGAGTATGTCAATGGAATGAAAATTTCAGTGTTATTTATTGCATGCATCAACTTTTTTTGGAATTATTTCTTTATGGCGTAGATAATTCCAGCTTCCAATATGCATTATCTACGTTGAGAAACTGCAGGTCATAAGTATACTAAGCAGATGTATCCGTCCGAGTGTCTTAGCTGAGGAAAGCATCTTTAATTCTGATTGTAGAATTTCACAATTAGCTTTAAAGTCTAATATGGGAGTGGGTTGTCTTTGCATACGGTAATAGCATTTGTCACAGATCTAAGTTGATTGTTTAAGTAATTCACCCAGGACAGACATCCAAACACTGAACGTAATCCTCTGCAGAAAAACTACAGAAACCTTAGCACTAAAAATACTGAGCTGTACTTTCTGGCACTGTGCCATATTTGCGTTTCTGTTTGTCTCTCTACATTGGTGATCAATTGGTGTTCAATGTGACTAACTGAAATCTCTCAACCAACCTGCTGTCTGAGATTTGCTTAATTTGCTGTGACCTCTGTCTCAGGGAAGTGAAATTATATGTAAAAATCTGCATCTGGATCTCCCACAGCTTCTGCTTAGTAGTAACCATATTGTGCACGAGGGAAAACTAACCCTATGAAATTAAAATGGCCAAGTGGAACTGGGGCCTCTTTCCATGCCTTATAACACACTTCCTAACCATTAATGAGCTGGAAGGGAGTGCAAACTGGTGAAAACTTGTGCTGCACTGTAGGGCCCCAGTAGGCCAATAGCGGTGGCAGGAAGCAAACGGGATTCCCTCACCATCTATATGACATGTGAACAGATGCTGTCCCGCCAGGTCAGAAGTTTCACTAATGTGCCAAGGGCCTTGCATATTTAAGAATATCATTATTAGCCTGTTGTAAACCAGCTCGGTGAAGGGCTTTTACATGTCAGATTTAATTGGTGTGCATATATAAAGAAAACACCATATCTGAGGTGGAGTTACATCCTCACCTCTCTCTTCTCGTCGTATCCACTCATCATCATCATCTTCCAGTGCCCTACCATGGTTATAACATGTTTTTCCCCTGTTTGGAGTGTTGAGCAGATGGATCCATTAAAGGGGAATGGCTCACAAATCTTTATGGTGATACTGGCAATTGTGATAGTGGTTCAGCAAGAACAGAGAACCCCAATGAATCCACTGATGTGTGCTAATCAAAGCTGACAGGCCTCTCCTTGTGCTGTTTGTTTGGCCACAGCAGTTTTGTTTCCCTTCTTTGTCCTAGATATAAGAACACCTAAGGATGCTGGAGCCTTTGTCAACCCCGCAGTGCTTCATTTCTGGGGGAAACCAGGGCTGTCTGCTGTAACGAAACAGTGGAAAAGGAGCTGATGGGACACTTTCCCATTTCCTGATGTGCAGCTAATGATTCTGCAGATGTGCAGCTAGCTGAGATGTTGCACTGAACGGGGCCTAGTGCATGACACAGCTCACCACA
>JAODJW010000007.1:7733874-7745758 GCA_026777045.1 Hyperopisus bebe
GGGTACTCTGAACCGACATTCGGCGCATAAGCGCAGATGACAGTCAGAGACCTATCCCCGACCCAAAGGCGCAGGGAAACAGCCCTCTCATTCACTGGGGTAAACTCCGTTGTTAAAGCATCGAGCTGTGGGGCCACCAGTAGCCCCACCCCAGCCCGGCATCACTCACCTGCCGCAACTCCAGAAGAAAAGAGCGTCCAGCTCCTCTCCAGGAGATTAGTTCCAGAACCCACACTATGCGTTGGGGTGAGCCCGACTATATCTAGTCGATATCGCTCAACCTCACGCACAAGCTCAGGCTCCTTCCCCATCAGAGAGGTGACATTCCATGTCCCGAAAGCCAGTTTTGTCAGCTGGGGATCGGACCGCCAGGGCCTACCTTAGCCGCCCCCCGATCCACGATGCACTGAACCCCTGACATTCCCCTTGCAGGTGGTGGGCCCACCTGGGGACAGTCCTGCATGCCTCTTTCAGGCTATGCCCGGCCAGGCCCCACGGGCCAAGGCCCAGCCATCAGGCGCTCGCCAACGGGCCCCTCCCCCAGGCCTGGCTCCAGGGTGGGGCCCCAGTGACCCTAGTCCGGGCAAGGGAAACGGGACTTTGCTCAGATACCTTATCATAGGGTTCTTTTTGGATTGCTCTTTGTCTTAGCCTCTCCCCTGGGACCTTTTTGCCTTGGGAGACCCTACCAGGGGCAATTGCCCCGGACAACATAGCCCCCAGGGTAACTGAGGCACGCAAACCCCTCCACCACGATAAGGTCGCATTTATATATAATGCATTCTAATTATTAACCAGCTGGTTTTCTGTTTCTTTCTTCCTTTTGCTGTAGACTAACCCTACCTACACTTTCAAAATGTGGTGGCACTGGCTAACAATTTTGACACATTAATTGATAATGCAGACCTAATTCACACTCACAGGCTAATATTAAAAAGAAGTACCAATGATGGGTGAATAGATATCATTGAAAAATCGTTGGGACTTTTTTGTGCCAGTGAATCTTATTAAAACTCTGATTAAATCAAACATTTTTATGCTACTTTATGATAGCACATCATCCCTGATCTCTTCCAAGATGCATCACATTCTCTCAGGAGTCCTGTAACACTGAGACTTAGTGCCACATTATATGCAACTCTGAGCAATGGTCATGTTCTGTTGTGACCATTGTGACAACAGGGGGAAAAAAAACTATACGATGTAAAAGCTTACCTAAAATCATACAGCTGGGAATTGGACTAATAAGCTGCACTCTGAGCTTTGATCATTACCTGGCAAACTGGCTTTTAAAGTCATGGAAACGTGATAATAGTAAAGTGCTTAAGAGACTTTTGCTCGGTGACTATGGTGCTGTTTTTAGCTGCTTGAATTGTGTGATCTAATCAAAACCTTTTAAATGTGTAGTGTAAGAAGAGCCACAACCTGCAGACCAAGTGCCTGGAAAGACGTACCGGCAAGCGTCCGGCCGCCAAGGCCCCTGTGAGGCTCACGCTATCTTCCCGGGCTCTGCTCGGGACGCCTGTCTCATTTCACTGCTAAATGGGTTTACATCAGGTTTTCTCTAATTCCACATTCAGATTTTGCCTGATAGCCCAGCATTAGCAAAAGACATTATGGAGTTTAATGATGCCATTGTTAGAAAAGGCAGGATAAAATATTAAATTAAAATACTGGGGGCAGATGAAGATCTGTGGGAATCTCTGTTTCATCTGTTTTACAGAGATGTCTGCGGATGCACGTTATTCCATTCTTAGCATTTTCTACTTATACATTTTGATGTTGTAATTATATAAAAAAGATTATTTTTAGGGGGTGGGTCAATCTAAAGGGTCCAGATATTATTTTGAGTTGATTTTACTAATTTCCTGAGTTAATTTTAATTGTGTCAACGCTGTTGGAATTTGTAATCTCAAGAAACCGTATCATGTTAATTGTATTGCTGTGCAGACCACTGTCAATGTAAAATGCCCACTCAGATGAAAAAGACAATTACTGGTAGGCTTACATTACATTAAGCCACGTTGACATTTCATTGAGCAAATCAGATATGACAAGATGTTAGTTTCTCTGCTCTACTCTTTCAAACCCTGTCTATTCCCATATTATTTAGACCAAACCTTTGACTGGTTCTGTAATTTATATTTTTTCCATGTAAACATGCTCTGTCGAGTTGCATGGCTTTATAAATGATTCACTAATGGCCTGTCATATATATGGATTGCTCTGCATATGATCCCTATACACTGTTTTTGATTGCAAATCCAATAGCCATGCCTATGGAGCAGGGTCTGGTGAACAATAATAGAGCCCTGTGTGTGCATCTCAATCGGATGACAGATAATAATGGTGTGTTTTCCAGCTCATAAGTAAGCTTCATGTCTTTAGAACAGTGCATGGAAGTTCACAGTCATCTAAATGAGACTAATTACATTTTAGCTAGGTCCATTATAATCACAAGATCTAATTTATCTGGAAACTCATCAGGTCTTTCCGTATTGTTGCTCTGGTTTGTGGATTAGTAATCCACAAAAAATAATAACAGTGCAGGCATGTAATAGCGAGCGGCCAGCTGCTCATTCAGGCCCTTCTTACTGTTGGTATCATAACTTCCAACACTATCTGAACAATAAAGCAGCGGGAAGATATGTGTGGAATATAGCCCCCCCTTATTCTGTAACTTGTATAAGTACAGTGCTTGCTCCAGTCATTCTACCTATCGGCAGCTTGCCGTCATTGGACCACCTCCATGTTTTTTGCTTTCTGGTGCTGTCTATAGAATGACGTCCTGGCCCATGGTGATTTTATTTGGCCTGACTGCTTGCCAGTCTGTGGGTGTCTCCTGGCTGTTACTGCTTTGTCCTTATCTTCGCAAACAACAGTGGCTGCCTCTGCTCATTTCACATATGACTAGTTGACAGGGTCTGTAAACATTTTTAAAGCATCTGTAATATGTCCAAATGTCCTAGAATAGAAATACAACTTGTTAGTAGCCTGTTGTCCTTTTTTCCCCAAGTGTTAAGATGCATAAAATGAATTCCCGTGTCCCACATCTTAAGCTGCTCAGACCAAAGCACGCCACATCTGTATTTGATGTCTCACTCTATTCACTCCTTATCGGTTCCATTATAACTTTTCTGCAGACTAATCATTGACCATGTGATGTGCTGTAATCTTATGTTTTATGTGCATGATGTCCTCAGAGGAGCTGGGATATACTTGAAGATGAATGAACCCAATTTGCTTAAATGACCTTTTTGCACTACAAAACTGTTCATATGCTAAGCTTCTTACTTCCATTATAACTATGGTGCTTAAATACAATAAGTTAGATAAGTTAAAATTGAATTGAAGTTAAAATTATTCAAATTTAAGTTTTTATAAGTAACTAACGTGTTAAGTTTACGGACCAAACAAACAATGGAGAGGTTAGGATACTGAGAACTGGGGTGCCTTAATGAAGGGCTGTTATTCAGGACCGCCCAGTGTCCCGAAAAGATACTGCCATCGTGAAGGGAGGAACGGGGAGAGGCAGGGCCTTTTCGGCGTAAAGCTGAGGAAATCCACTAAATGAATGACTCCCCTGCAAAAGCACTAATTTAACCTACAGCAGCTGTTACCTTTAAGTTGTTTGATATGAGAGAGACGAGAGGCACATTGCTCTTTGTGCCCCCCTGGCACTCACGCCAAAAATGCCGGTTTGCCCCTCGTACTGCAGCAATTGCCCATAATGTGTCATTGGGTGCACAAGCAGTTTTGCACACGTGAATTCCGTTTCTTCCACGGGAGTGCAAGTTTGAGGGAATTTGAGAATATCATTTACACTGAAACGTTCCCATTTTTCAGTCATTTCGGTTCCTTTTCGGTTGCTTAATAGCATCAAGATGAATACATTATCACAACGGCAAATGGGGAAGCTGAGTGGAAACCTTGCTGCGAGCCGAATACCCTATTGAGTTAGCGGGCTGATTTAGCATTCCTATTGATGTACAATAACAGGCTGGGAAAATAGGCTGGCCCGTGCTATTGTCGTTGACACTGCCAGTAGGCGAAAGATTGATTGGGGCACTACTGGTGAGAAATAAAAAAGTATGCTTTATAAGCATGTGGCGAAGATGCCCTGTCATCCTTGCTGGGGCACCGCTGATGGTTTTATCTGGTATCAGTGTGTGGGAATCATGCCTTTTGGTAAGTTAATCCTGGGAGTTGCAGACCAAGAACCTGTCATTTGACTGTGTTCATGCGGGCCGTAGCAGAGAGCGTAAGTAAAGGTACGGAGAGCGGTGCCATATTACGTCATGCTGATCCGAGAGCGTTCCCCAGCTCTGCTCCCCATCATCCCACCTGTCAGGGAGCTTACATGTGTCTCTATTTTAGTGCAGGTTCATGTATGTTCCTTTGCTGTGTTGAGTTTATGAAGGACTCGGGACAGGAGAAGTGTTTAGTGTAAGCAGGTACGCTCGCTAAACTAACAAATGTCAAAATTTGCCATTAGTTTTAATAGGTTTTACTGTAATTAATTTATGCAAATATCTTTCTGTGGTCTGTCAGAAGGGGTGAAAAGACTGACCAGCTGACACTGTTTAGTGTAAGGAGTGTATCATTGTAAGTTGGGTTATTGTGATTCCTCTTGTGGTTTTGCTCTTTGACATCACACTGAATGCCCTGTTTGTGCAAAGCCCTGTGGGAATTACATCATCTAAATCTCACTGCAAACAGCCTTTCAATGGAGCAGGCTCAATCTAAAAGGTGACACAACTGCCCCCCCCCACCTCCGCCCACCTCCAGCATGTCAGTGCTGAGTGCTGACTCCACCATACTGTGGGGAAAGCCTCCATTTCTCATTGATTACACAGTGTCCAGATTCAGCAAGGCCATAAAAGGGGCTGCAGCGATCATGTACTATTTTTTAAAGATAAGAAATGCATTGTAATAAAAAGAAAATGAACAAATAAATGTGTTTCGGTGGAGTTTTACAGAAAGTCATTCTGACACAAATCTAATTCCCGTCTCCTCGGAATCTGTTCAGATTTGCTTGTGTGATACTTTAATTGTAGATGACAATGTGTGAATGTTATGAATTTTAATTTAATGCATTTTGCATATAATTTTTATTTGATTGCATTTGTTTTTTTCCTGTCAGTTTATTTTTTTTGCAGTGCACATTTACAAGAATTTAAGCTAAGGATTTGGCAGTAACTTTTGAGAAAAAAAAGACAGACAAAAACAAATATACATTGTGGTTGTGCAGAATGTAGTGCTGTTGTACATGCATTAGGAATTAAGCAAATAAATGTTACTATATGGTAATATATGTTGTCTAATTGCTTATGAAAAGCTTTTACTTCTAAGAATTCACCATTTGGAAAAGGCCAATACTATCTCACTGTAGCAGCTACTTTGAAGTAACAAAAACTGTTGCATAGCAACCTATGGTTTGAATTAGATGTTATTTAATAGGCTTACAGTATTTATTTCTGTGGCCAGTCATGCTTCTGTCTTTCTGGGTCTCCTAAGAAATATTTCTAGCACTGATACTAGATGCCGACTCCGATAAATAAGGGAAATCCTAGAGTAAACGCTTAATGTGGTAGGTGACTTAATATACGGTGTTAAACCTTCCAATTCAAGGTCCACATTTATCCATCTGAACAATAGAAAGTCAAGTACAAAAACCTTGCCTTGTTGTAGATTGCTGTCTATTTTTAAAAAAGAAAGTTTGCCTTTTTTCTGCCTGAGAAAAGAAATCAATGCATTCCAAAGAGCCAATGAAGAGACATGGTTTATGGGGGGGGTGAAGCCCCAGCGGACCCATTCAGCTCTGTGCATAATCTCCATAACCTGTTTGCACACAGTTAAATTTCAGTGACAATTTCACAGGCCTCTTTTCAGCCGCTAATGAAAGGGCCCGTCTTCCTTCCTGGTTACGGGACCTATGCACTGAGGTAGCCAATCATGGGAAAATCCGAACCTTTGGCATCCTCACCCCGGTACCTTTCCACGCTGGGCATTAGCTCCCCCCGCAAATGCCAGGCCTGAGTAATGTGTGTGAAATCCACGGGCTGGGGGGGGGGGGGGGTCACGGCTCATCTCGGAGATTAGAAGAGCGGATCCAATTCAGCCCGTTCAGGCGCTGTGACGCATCACCCCTCTCAGTGTTTGCTTTCTTTCCGCACAAAGCACACACGTATTGTTCCGTCTGCCGCGACCCAGAAGCCAGATGCGGCATGCATGTCCCGCCCCCTCTCCTAAATCGGACAAGTGGCCTCATAGGCCGGCGATGGCCCTCTGCCCCCGGCCGTGGCAGCGCCATGAGACCTGCTGTGGCACGCCAAGACAGCCCAACGCCCGTGCCAATGCAAAGCCACACCAGTAACCAGCAGCATAATGCTTCCCTATGCGATAAACTGAGCGTGCTTTTAATGGGCTTTTTAAATCCCACAAAATGCATTTCAGGCTTGAGTGCGCTTTAAGGACAAAAAAACATTTCATTTGTTTTTTTGGGCCCAGGTGTTTAATTGCACCGGTTTTAATGTACCGCTTACGGACTATATTGAATTATATTGCGTAATGTTGGTTTGAGTTCAAAGCTTTAATGACATTAGGCTGAGGCATCACGGACACCACAGTCTTTCAGAGGAGCTGTACTCTCACTAAAAGGCCATTTAAAGTGATTTCCTCCTTGGCTTCTCAAGAAATTGAATTTAAGACGCAGGTTGTTTTAGCACTTTTCCCGGAGACATGCCAGACTGTTTAGGTTGTGTAATTCTCTTAAGGATTGCCTGTGTTTACTGCAATCACTCATATGGCCTCATGTCTTCTTTTCACAGTCTCTGAATTAAATTAAATCGGTACTTATTAAAATCAGATGGATGATTTTGTTTTGATGGATGATTTTAATTGAATGGAGCCGGGCCTCGGCAGGAACAATAGACGAAAATAAACAAGGCGAGCCCCTAATTGGATTCTGGGTGTTTCTGGACAGTCGTGCACATTGCGTGCCGCCCTGCATTTAGCCCGGCTGCGTATTCCTGGGAGATCATACTCATTACCTTTGTGGCCAAATGAGAAATATCCCCATCCGTGACTTCAAAGGGTCCGAGCAGCTGGGTTCCTGTGCCCGTGCACAGCAGAGCAGGAAAGCTTCCTTTCGTTTCGCCTCGGTCGACCTCAACTGTTTGATTTTAATCCAGGCTTGGTATTAACTGCCTGAAAGCCATCGCAGCCGCAGAAACGGAAAGTCCACTGAATTTCCAGCATTGAGGAGCACCAACTGTGGACCAAAGAGAAATAAAGGGGAGAGGCCTCTGTCTGCTCTGGCTACTAAGTAGCGCGTTTGGCAAGCTGCTTCTTTCCTGTGGATGAAAAGAGTGGAAGTGTAAGGCAGGCTGCTGGGGGAGGAACCCAACTCCTAACAACTGTGTCTCAACTACTGTACGACTTGAAAGCAGTCCATTATCCCTGTGTGCGCTCTGCATGTCAATGGACGATTACCTCGGAAAACCATGGCACCTTTATGGGCGCCTCAACTGCACGCAAAAAAAGGCACCCCTCGCATTCCAGCAGCATTTGAATTGCACGGAAATTACCGTGCTTTATCTTGCCTCATTTGCATTTTGATTGCAACAATGCAGCATGTTTGGCAAGTGCAACTTCACATTCCTGTGCATATTCCTCCAGTCATTTTCACAGTTCAGTTTTCTCTCTGCTTTGTCTACTGCAAATTGTAATAGATGTGACCCATTAAGAAAAAGGATATTTATATATGGCTAATGTCTTGCCAACTATGTTGGCCTTGATTTTGTGTTAAAGGGCACACCTGGTATTATGTGGATGTATTATTCTGATGAACGCTGAAAAGTTAAAGGCAGCAGTGACTCACTCAGTGGCATCTTGTTTGGGTGGTTCAAACTCCACTGCAGTGTCTTAGGGATTTGCATGTTCTCCTCATGTTTGTGTGGGTTTCCTCTTGCAGTTCAAAAACTGGGGTCCCTTTGTGTATCTTTGCATGTGTCTGTGCCCTGCAATGCACTGGCTTCCTCTCTAGGGGGCGACTCTGTCTGGGGCTCTGTGCTGTCTGGGATAGGCTCTAGGCTCAGGTCCACCACGATTCCTGGGACAGGACATGGGTTCCCAAACCTTTCAGCCCACGACCACAAGAATAACAGTACCACAGGCTTGCAACCCCCATTTTGCCGAGTGGGGGGGCCCTTGGTAGCTTCCCACAGTCCGGGGGGGGTGTGTCTCTCGGTTAATTATACAGACCAGGGGCAGGGTTCCCCTCTGTAGAATTATCTCAGTCGACTGGTTGCAGTTGCTGAGGATATTTTTTTTCATGTTTTTAAAATTTTATAAACAAAAATCCTCTTGTGCCCCCCCCCACTTGTGATGCGACACCCACTCTTTGGGAATCCCTGGTGTAGGAGTTGGATGGATTGAAGTGTAGTGGGATTGTTGGAGCTGTGAACTTACACTTGCAGACCAGGTACTTTTAGCATAGTCTGATAGACGAGCCAGCAGACCTCTAAATGCTTGTAACATTGGATTGTCTGTGAATTGTATGGATTTGGATTCAGCCAGCATTCCGTTGCATTTTCTGCAGCTGTTTCTGCATCCCGCGAGCCACCCCACCCCTCGCTCGTGGACCGCGTGGTGCTGGGACTGGGCCTAACCACTCTCTGTCCATGATGTCGTGCATTAGACTGGGGGAGTGGAAACCCCCATTAACATTTACCACAGTGGGCAATTTGTTCAATGAGGCCATGATTAAAGTGGCTTTAAACTGAAAGATCCAACACAACTTTGTGCATTGAATAAATGTCCATCTCAGGAATGAGCCCAGTGGGCAGACCCTTTGCTTTTATGTGTGCACGCCTCTGTGTATCTAGGTATGCACTGACACGTGTAAACATTGTAATGTCTCATATGATGAGTGAACCTGTATTAAATCCGACAGCAGAAGTCAATCTCTTTTGTCACTTAAGGAGTCCATTCACATTTTAACCAGCAATGGACAACCAAGTAAATATTTTCTTGCCATTGAAATTTACTTCAGACGGTGGTGGATATGAAGCCTTTGCCCGCAGTTAACGTTCAGGGATGCTAAACGACCCCACCCCAATTTTGGCATTGCTGCTTTGTTATAATTGCTGGTCTTGCGCTTTTAGCCACTGGCTACCTGGAGGAGGGTGGGAGCCATGCTACCGCTCTACCTCTACCTGCCCTTATACCCAAGCTGGCTCCTCGACAGCTGTAGGCTGGTGATGGAGTAGCTTCCTTGCTCGTGCGTCGCTTTGGAAGAAGCATCTGCTAAATAAATTAACGTAATAACTGTAAAATGCTTAAAGTAGTAAGTGCATGAAAAAATTTCCAACTCCAGCAGTTGGATAAGCAAAAAGGGTCCCTTTTCCCTTGTGTGTTGACAACGTAAGGGTTAGGTCACTTTAAAAACACTCTAAAGAATATTTAATGCTCCAGTAAACCACTTCAGAAATTCACGTCAGTTCATTTTTTGCTTACAATAAACAAAAAAATCCACTTCATAAATGTTTTATGAACTGCAGAAACCGTAAACACCTTTACTGTGAAAAAATACTTACAAAAGTTCAGGTAAGCAGGTAGAGTTTTATGTTACGGATGCAGTGCTGAAAATGTTTATGCTTTTTGGTACTTTTGCATCCTTTCTGATAGGTAAATGTAGGTAGACAGTCCATTAAATTTATAGGGTGTGACCACAGTATTTTTAGCTGACATGTAATTTAAACAATGTTAATGTGGCAGAGTGCTATGTTAAGGTGACCCAGTTTGGTTCCCTGTGATGTGTATCCCTAACAGTATGTTCCCTTGGGGCTTCCTTTGTTTTTATTTGCATGCTGATATTTTCTTTAAAATGCTGCATTATCCAGTCGGCACAGACGACATTCTGGTTTCATGAGCCTGACTATTGGTGCTGGGCACTGAGGTGATACGACAGACTGGAGGCCAGTTGAAGGCCGTCTTTGTTTGCTAATGCCGGCGAATGAGGCAGACATCGCCCAGCAGACCGAAAACCCGTCACACGCCGGAAAAGACGCGAGCAGCTACACTGTATCATCGTTTATAAACTCGTATCACTCACGCCATTGTAACGCAGAGTGATTTCCATTACACATAAAAGCAGGTCAGAATTTCAGAGGGTTATGGGAGAAAGTGGTGTATTAAATGTTTCCAGCAGTGTCTTGGGGGGTGGGCGATGGGGAACAATTGAGATTATTGCCTTCATTTTTTTTTCCTGGAGATTGAGTTTACTGTTCACGGTGGCACTGTCTTTTTGTCTCCAGCCAGTTTCACAAACCTACAGTCCCAGTTAAATATCTCCAGGTGAGTGTAAACACAAAGCAGTCCTCTCCACGCACAGCGCTACAGGATCTATGATCTATTGTGGTTACCTACCAAAAGCTTGAGCTATTACTAGAGGAAAAATATTGTGTTCCCTGTAAACAAAATTAAACGGTACAACCTAAGAGTAAAAAAAAAAAAAATGTGAGAAATATGGTAGAAACCTTTTTGGCCTGGTATTTCCCTCTCGGCAAGTGCAATTAATCTACCAGGAGTTACTTACAATGCTGAATACGCCATCAGACCCATGAAGCATAAACACAATTTCACAGAATTCATTAGAATGCAGAGATACAATCTCACCATTATGATGGAGAGGAGCCGTGTAGCTTGTGTTTGCTATTAAGGCCAGTGAAAGGTGGAAGGTGGATATAATGGTGCATTTTTCCTGCGTTTCAGCGGCACCTGGCCGGCTGCCGCCTCAGCCTGAGCCCTGGATCTGAGGCGTGGGCTTTACTTCAGGAGACCCAAAAACGGCTCTCCAAGTAGCTGGGTGCACTGCGAATATCGATTAGCCCTGTAGGGGTGGGGGGTGCACTTAATATTCCCCCCGCCATTTGTCACGGATACAGCCCTGCTCTGTGAAGCGCTCAGGTCTTTGCTGCTTTTTCCTGCTTGAAAGAACTGGGGAGACAAATCGTCAGTCGCGGATGGGGCGTCTCTGAGGGGGAGAGCCAGTCAGGAGCTGGGAAGACATTTGGGGGGGGGGGGGGGGTTGTAAACACTGTCACCTAACCCCAGGTACAGTTTTCTTTTTCTTTTTGATTAAAGTTTGCAGAGGAGAAAGACAAGACACAGCTCTGGTAGCTAATGGGTATTAATTATTTATGACAGTATTAACCTCAATACATCCCCTCTCAGGTGCCATGAAGTCAAAGAAAACAAAATAGAAATGAAACAAAACGGGAACAGCATCTCGCCCCTGAGATGAAAAATAATGTTTCACCTTTTATTTACCGCCTTCCACTGTTACCTCCAGAAGTAATGTTTAGCTGGAAATGTCAACAGACAACAGGATCATGTACCAAAATTCCTACAAAGCTGTATATTCCTCTCCAGGGAGGAGGCCACAGAACGTCAGGAAAGAGAGATACGATGCATGGAAACGAGAGGCGACAGCACTGTGATGCTGACTGACTTATTATACATACTCATGTACTTGATGGAAGTCATTAATAATCGTAGTTTAACTCAAGGTACTGCTGCACATTTTTAAAAATAATGGCAACACGTTACACAAAAGAACACACACTACTTTCTATATGAAAAGAAATTGAACAAAGCCTGTATGTAGTTTAGCGTTTCTGGCACTTCTAACCCCCCCGGAGTGTGTGTGTGTGTGTGTGTGATGTGAGAATGTGTACGCTGCACAGGGCTACCTTCCTGTCCGGGGTGTTACCCCACAATGCACCCAAAGCTTGGCTCCAGGCTCTTTGTGATTGTTTTTGATTGGAGGACAGGTGCAAATGTTGAAGTTGTGTATATCTAAAGTTATTTTTTTGCGGGT
>JAODJW010000007.1:7754435-7769513 GCA_026777045.1 Hyperopisus bebe
TGTTTGGGGGGGGCTGTAGATTTGTGTGTATATGGGGGTGGGTAAATGTGTGTGGACTTGTGTTTGTCAGGGGCTGTAGATGTGTGTGTGTGTGTGCTTGCATAGGGGAGGAGGTGTGGGTGGGTTAATATGTGTGAGGGTGTGTTTCTCGGGGGGGTGTTGTAGATTTGTGTGCATATGGGGCTGGGTGCTGTGGTGGGGGTCACTGTGTACAGATGGATTGCGGTTCAGGAGGTTGGATGGGCAGCAGACTTGGCAGTGGCTCCTTGTGATAATAGCAGCCAGACTCGGGAAGCGCTTTATCGGGGGGGGGGGGTTATTTGAGCAGGCTTACACAGTCCTGTTAGCATCAGTATCAGTAACAGGAAAAAAATCCCCGGTTTTGTTCACGTCAGACTCTCCTCTGTATAGTATTCTGCTGTCAAAAACCCTGTGACTCTCTGATCAACCCTTTGCTCTTTCACGCAACTCCTTCAATGCCCCATTTAAATCCAACTGTTCCTCATGAGAGTTTTATTAGTCGCCTTTCCCAGCAAGTGTCTGGTTCTTGCACAGGTGACCAAGCTGCAGTTGTATTCTTACATCTTAAAAAAAATCTCAGTCCAGCGTATGTTGAAATTAATCCGTGCAGCTGTCTTCACTCCTATCTTGAATCAAACTGTGTTTTCATTGCGAATGAGTGTTCCGTGGGCTGAAAAAATGACACATCCGTCTCTCCATGTCTGTTCGGAATGGCGAGTCCAAGATGCGCGTTTGCTGTGCACGCCTGAGACATTGACACGATTTCGGGTATCCTAGTTCGATAATGTAATTTGGTGAAGGTGTTTGAATAATGTGATTTTGCTCTTCTGGTGTTTCATTATTTAGATGAAAATAGCACGAGTAACCTTCCTTCAGGAAGAGAGCATTTCCTGCTGCATAACTAGATTATGTAAGGAGGCAGCCTGTCTGAGGAAAGAGCTTTTAACCTTGGGCGATGAAGGTGCATGGCTCCAGGGGCTTCAAATCTTAATCATTCTCTGTCCTGGGGCGCTTCCTCTATGACTCTTTGATTGGGTCATATAATTCTGCATTCGATTTGAGCTGGGAAGTCGGAATTTCAATTGGAACGCCCCCCAAAGTTGGAATTCCGACTTGGAAAGTTTTAGGAACTTCTGCATCCCCGCCTGACCTCAGAATTCAAGATGGCTGCCCCTCCATCAACAGAAGTGAAAGCTGTAGTTATATACTCTGTGTTAGCACTTGTGTTTTATCTGTGTCTCTTTAAATCGGTTGTACACACAGAGCTGTCCAACCGCTATCTGTGGACGTGTTGCTACGGTGTTTGCATGTGCAAAATACCGCATAATGCATTATTACCAACTGCTGTTGCCAGCAGTGGCTAACAATGAACCTGACTAGAACTGGGGGTTTCAGAAAGCTGGATTTCTTGCTTAGCCAAATAACTTGTGGGATTTAAGGTAAAATGCAAGTGAAAGGAAATAAAGGCCATTTAAACTGGGGCATCTTAAATACAAGAAGTTATCCAGCTAAGCAAGAAATCCTGGTTTTTGAAACAGGTCCCTGGTATTGCTAAATGACGTTCCCATTTGCTGTACTGCAACACGGTTAACTTGGGTGTGATGTCATTCCCAGCTTCCAGCATCTGGGGTAAATGGAACGCAGCATAATTGCTGCAGGTCTCATTCCAACGCAGCCTACAGTGGTCCAGTACAGATATGCTCGGAAGCAGCATTCAGGGGACTAGTGGTTCATCCTGGATGTAGTTCCATCGCATCAGTTACATGCATATAAAGGGTGACGCTCTAGCGGTGCCATCCAGTGCCTGTCTGCGCTGCTCGCCTCACATAGTCATGCTCTCGTGGAGTTCCAGTCTTTCCTTGGCTCAGTTGTTTTCACCCCAGAAGATTAATTAGAAGACAATCAGATGGAACATGTGTACTTCTCTAGTGCCACTAATTAACATTGTATTATTTTTGTGTACTTCAGCTGATTTTTTTTTTTCGTCTTTAACGTTGCGTTTGTTAGATTCTGTCTGCATGCTCTTTGCTCCGTTTGCCCCGAATTGACTTGTGAGTGGTGTGTTTTTTCCCATTCTGCTAAAAGCATCCACTCGCTCTCTTCATTTCAGCCTTTGAGCTACATGGCCCGTAATGACTAATGATGTCATTACTCCAGACGGTCCAGAGAGATGGCTGCTCTGTGTTGAATAACGCAAAAATACTTACTTTAGCGGTGAGCTGTTTCAGTCCTTAACCCTTTCCTGTCGCCAGCCTGTGTTCATATCCCCATAGCGAATGTGTTTTGAATAAGAAGAGAATGTGCAAACTCCACACACGTGGAGCGGTGGCGGAGTCTCAAACCCCAGTCCAGAGGTGTGAAGTGACAGTGTGAACCACTCTGCCACCCCTTTAATAGGCTGATTTTCACCCAGAATAGCATTTGACATTTAGTCATTACTTCGACAGATGTCAGATTACCAACCAATAAAAAACAAACAGAAAGGGTGATGCTTAGAAAAACAGGTCATTCCTAATATTCACCTTCAGATGGATGTGTGGGCAGGTTCCTGTCATGTGACCAATGGCCATAAATAGACGGTCGGCTGAGAAGTCAGTTTAGCACCTTCCTGGAGCCGGCGACTCGCCCTTTGGCCCCATCATTGCTGGTGCCAGCTTCAAAAACCTCGTCCTCTTTCTCCTCTGTTTTGACGCATGTCTGCTATTTTGCAGGGCACTGTACAGTCTGACTTCTTTTGCTTGTCTCCAGGACAATGCTCTTTCTGCTTATCTGCGGGCACATATGTAAGGCGAGAATCGGGCTGAGCAGATAGCCCAGCTGGTCCTCAAATTCCCTTTTGGAGATTTGCCTCTAAAGGCCAGCGGTTTGCAGGATCAGTTCTTTGAGGATTATTTGTGCATTACAACCACCACCCCACGCCAGTGTTCCTGCCGCATGACATTTAGCTAATCGGCTGGCCGCGTCTCACTTAATGCCGCTAGATCTGGGCCCGCCAGTCCTGCTCTGCTGGTACCTGCCGGTGTTTCCAGAGACCCCCTGAGCCCTGGCTGCCTCGCTTTCAGCAGGGGAGTCCCCCGCTCGGTGAGGAAGTGAGTTGTTTTAAAAGCCTCTTGTGGTTCTTTAGCAGACTTTTGGCATGTAGGTTGCTTTGTCAAGATAAAAGCACAGGTGTAGCATCTGTCCACCACAGTGTCTTATGATTACACTATTTAATTAATACTGGTACTGTAAGTGGGTATTTGACTAATGCAACGTCCTGTAAAGTTTATACCCAATAATATTTATCCATCCACTAGGAGTGTGACGATGTACTCAGCCCATGAGACGAGACGAGACACGATATTGGGTTCACGAAGACGAGACGAGACGATATTTTAAGGAAAACTTCAAAGAGGATATATATATGACTGGAAAGCAGTAATTTGAAAGACAAAAAATGCTAAATAATGCAGATGTATGGTGAAATTATTTAAATAATCACCATCATCATATGCAGTAAAGAACAGAACAAATATCTAGCACCATAAAATATTTCCCCACAAACTCAAATGACAGGCTTCTCTCCTATTCAACTTTTCAATTGAACATAAAATAGAATATACTGTAAATAAAACAATATAAATAACAAACATAAAACTTTTTTTTTAATGTTTTCTTCACTGGTGCAGTGGATTTAAGTAAAGAGCTGTGATGGTGCTACAAATGGCTTTGCATAGCAGTAGCATTAGCCGCTGTGTATGGCATTATTGTCCTACAATCCTTACAGATGATTCATATTTTGTCTGTCACCCTTTCGCCGATTATACAGTATTTTCCGCCGGGTACCCAAAATGCTGCCACACAAAAGATTTAAAAGTGTATGGGGCATCTATAGTATATTTCATCAGACGCCAACATGCTTATAGCAGCTGATTTACTGCGCCTTCGCCAGACGGTTTTTCACTCCAACGAGAAATTTCGTCATTTTGTAATATCGCGAGATCTTGTGACGCCCCTAACCATCCACCCATTTTCTGTAACCACTTGTCATATGCAGGGTTGCAGGGGGGGTTCGGACTCTATCCCAGAGGCTACAGGCACAAGGCAGGGAACAACCCAGGATGGGGCGCCAACCCATCCCAGGGCGCCAACCCATCACAGGGCACCAACCCATCACAGGGCTCCAACCCATCACAGGGCACCAACTCATCACAGGGTGCCAACCTATCACAGGGCTCCAACCCATCACAGGGCACCAACTCATCACAGGGCACTAACCCATCACAGGGCGTCAACCTATCACAGGGCGCCAACCCATCACAGGGCACCAACCCATCACAGGGCATCAACCCATCACAGGGCGCTAACCCATCACAGGGCATCAACCCATCACAGGGCACCAACGCATCACAGGGCACCAACGCATCACAGGGCACCAACGCATCACAGGGCATCAACCCATCACAGGGCGCTAACCCATCACAGGGCATCAACCCATCACAGGGCGCTAACCCATCACAGGGCGCACACACACACACACACACACACACACCATTCACTCACACATGCATACCATTAGTTAAACTGTATTCTTTCTTCTTTTTGATAAACATAGAAAAATTTGCTTCTGATATACATCAGAGTTGTATCAATTAAGTATCACACTCTTTACAAGTCTGAAGGGTAATAGGAGGACATGCAATGTCATTCTGCTTAAACTATCACAAGCCTGTTTAGACTGATATTAAAGAAATTCAGAAATTGAAGAAAATGTTTCTGGTAAATTGTTACACTTGTTTTTTCCCTTTTTATTTTCTGTTTTAATTTTTTGTGGCATTGCCCCGATGTTCCGGAACAAAAACTCCAATCAGAAAAATGTATTCTATTAATGTTATTTTGTAACCCAGTTTTCTTACGAAACCGACAGTAATATAGAAAGCCACAAAAGACCCCTGCATGCACCAAACACACGTCTCCATGTTTCATTATAAAATTAAAGCTCAATTAACTCTTACATGCTCCTACAGTAATTATGTTACTATGGGAAGTCACCTGACATGCGCCTTTGTGGCCAATTTGACCCCAGGGTAGGCGTGAGAGCTAAGGGTAACTGAGTGAATGACAACTGATTGGTGGCATCTCCTAAGGATGGGTGCTGCTTTATTAGGAGCTTTTCACAGTGAGCTTCAGTGCTGGACCAGAGGTTTTCATGGAAATCTGACTATCAAGAGGTCCATCTGCAGAGTAATTGATGGTGGTTCTGGAGAGAAGCCCCGGACAGGGTGCTTGTGGTTGATTGATCGAAAAGCGGACAAAAACACACGGTGAAATCCATCCAGAGATTGATGGAGAGCTATTTTCGGGGTAGTCTCCAGTAATGAAGTGCTTGGACGTGAAAGTGTCTGAAGCACAGTGTGTACAGAACAAGCAAACTCACAACTTGAGAGTCAATTCTTTAGCTCTGGAAATGAGAGGTGGAAAAAGTCAACAAGAAAAATGAAATTTTCGTGATATTTTTCAGTTTTCATATAGGGGAAACATACGTGATGCTGTCATTTAATGCTAATTATACTGTTTTGTTGCAGTTGCTGGGTCTTTTTCTTAAAAACGAATTTGGAGGGATTACTGAACATGTGAACCGGGCTACAACCCTTGTTTTATTGTTGACTGTCTATGCTTGTTAGGTGACTAACAAGGTAACTGCTTATGTCTCCATTAATGGAGCCTTCTGACTCTGCTATAGATCATGCACTTGTTTACCAGAATCAATGTGCAGGAATACGGGCTGCTAGCGAATAGCCAGACCTGAGTTCCAAAGGGAATAAAAGTACTTTTTTTTGCAGATTTCTCTTCCCTGTGTATTCCTACAACAGCACAGCACACCAGGGGACAGAGCTGCTTCCACTACTTGCAGTGGGGAGCGAGAGAGAGAGAGAGAGAGAGGGAGAGAGAGGGAACATTCTAGGGGGGCATCAGCACAATGGTCACCGACGTATTGTCCAAGTTTCCAACTCCAGAAAGGATGCTCATCAACAGACACGTGGGGGGGCTTCATCACGCCAACCCACATTAGCCACCCTCTCTACCCGCCCTCAAGCATAACACTCACATGCTTTATTAATTGGATGGGCAAAGTGGGCGGAGCCTCCGAAACACCAAGCCTTGGCACGGAGAACAAAGGAGCACGAGGCAAGGGTTTGCAATGAAGGGGGAGTCAAAGGAAGCCTCTTAAGACCCTCTTTTTGGCAGAGTGTGGGACAGAGTCCGGTGCACCAGACAGTCACATCCATCTCCCCAGACAGCAATTCGCAAGAGCTGTCATTGCAGTTCGACAAAAGAAGAAAAACCATCATTCACTGCCAAATACAAGACACGTGTTCAGCCTGCGCTGTGTAGGGAAATCTTACCTCAAACCGAAGGCATTTGCTCTTACTAAACTCTATCAACCTGTCTGCGGTCCCTGCAGGCAGGACACCGGGGCTGAAGTCGCCTCTCTGATTCCTTTCAGTTTCTAGTCAGCCTGAACCATTATTGCAACACCAATCACTGGTAGCCCAGTCGTCTGTGGCGCTGTTCTTTATGATGAAATATTGCCTGTGCTTTCAGGAGATCGGGCTTTTTCAGCTTCAGGAGGGGTTTAAATTATTCAGCCAGTCTGCGGTCTTTGTAATTAGACTCTACTGGTGCGCTGCCAGGACTTGAGCTCCGAAGCCAGAGGAAAAGGGAACAAGGAGCACGCAGCCGCCTTCAGTCGCAACTTAATAACTTTTCTCTCCCTAAGCGAAGACGCAGAGACAAAGGCTGGCGGGATGTACACGCACCGATCAGGCATCCAAGGACGCGTACGGGAGCGCACTGAGCTGGCAGGACGCACACGCACCGATCAGGCATCCAGGGGCGCGTACGGGAGCACACTGAGCTGACACATCCACACTGTCCCCATCGTACAGGCATCACTGGCAGTTTTATCGAAAACTAGGTGACTCTCCAGAATCCCCTTAGGTGCTGGAGACTGACAAACGACTACCACCATCCTCTCCTGCCTTCATCTGCCCCCCTCCTTCCTCCATACAAATCCCAGGCAAACCCCAACGAACGTGGGCCACCAGGACACCAAGCAGACCCCCCTCCTGTGGACATCAGTGAGAGCCGAGCGAGTCACAGGCGCCTCCGGAGTCAGCAGACGGAGCACGAGAAAAGCCAGACTTACTTCTCAGACAGTCGCCACCGGAAACCAGCGAGCGGGGCTGGGCGAATGTACTGGTGGGGGGGGGTGTTCACGGAAGCGGTCTCCCCAGAGATGTGGACCGGAGCCTTTTGTCTCTGTCGTGTGCCTCTGTAGGTTCCTGTGTGGATTTGGGACCCGTTTGCACGATTCTTGGCGGGTGCCGTTCTGAGCGGATAGAAACAGACTCTACCCATTTCTTAAACTCCGGGGAGTTGAGCGTGCACCCCCACCACTGCCCCCTCCCTGGCAGAGACCAGCTCCCAAATTACACAGCGACAGTGTTTAGCTATCGCAGAATAATATTCTGTCTCCTCTGTGATTGAAAAGGGCATTTTTTTTCCAGCAGGGCTTATGTGTTCTGCGCTGATAGGCATTTTTCGGTTTCACCCAGACAATTGCGATTCCGTGATGCTAACTCATCTCTGTCATCACTCATACTTTGTAAACAAAAACACTGATAAACAAAAGCTGCAGAAAATAGACACACCTGTCGATATTGAGGGATAACAAGTCTATTTGCATTCATTTGCTTTGTCGGACTCTGATCTGATATTGGATTTTCCTTTTTTTTTTTGCGTATTTTGTTGGTTTTCCTCAACAGCTAGAGATACATAATGCCTTGCTTTGAAAAGGTCACTTCACTCTGTTATTTTTGTAAAACCTGGCTGTAATCCTTTATCCTGTTAGACATCCCAGTTGAGACACAAGCAGGTGGTAATGTAAGGTTCTGTGTGGGACCCATACCTCTGCCTGCAGCCGCCTGCAGGTGCTCGCCTTTCGTTTCAAATGCTACCACGTTTGTTTTAATCTCTGTTTACGGGGGATGTTCTTTCATCTGTCCAACAGCATTATGATGTTCTTGTAAGGGCAAGTTTTTAAATGGCTTTTTAAATGACAACCTATATAGTAGGGGTGTAACAATACATCGATTTGTATCGATATATCGATTCAACGGCAAACGATCCGATGCATCTATGTGACTGCATAAACATTGATACATGGGTTTTTTTTTTCTCGCCTGTATCACTATTGTTTTCATAATCCACTCTGACGTATACATGGTCTACAATATGTCCATCGCGATCTACTGGTCGATTGCAAAGGTAGTGTGGGTAGATCATATGGCATAAAAAAATAGGGGATGGATGACGCGTTCAACCGCGCCAGCTGCTGCAAGCTACTGAGTCGCCTAGTTAGCCTCCAATTTATTTCTACTAACCTTAAGAAAGGGTATAAAAATGAATGGGGGGGCTGGACCAAATAAGAAGCCAAAAGCTGACCACTTCCATATGGAATGGGAGGAGGACTGTTTTTTTCACCATGTCATATTCAATGTGCATTTGCCTCATCTGTCAGTCTACCATTGCTATTCTGAAGAAGGGAAATGTGGAGCGACATTTTCGGACTGTTCATAAAAACTACAACATTAACTTCCCTCCGAAAAAAGTGAGCTGAGAAAGCGAAAGGTGAAGCAACTAAAATCCCAGTTCAATTCAAAAATACTTTATTTATCCCAAAGGGAAATTAATAATAATAATAATAATAATAATAATAATAATAATAATAATAATAATAATAATAATAATAATAAAGAATACTCAATATTTTTATATATAAATATATATTTTGCATTTTTATTGTAGGTAGATCATTCTGACTTGGTCATTTATAAGTAGCTCGCCAGCTAGTGTACCTTCAGAGCGTGTTTAGTACGGCAGGTGACATAGGACGCTATGCTCAGAGCACGCAATCGCCTGAACACGTTGACCATTTAATTTTCCTTTTTTAAAAAAAAGAAGAATATTGATATACCTGCTTCACTGCAGAAGTCAGTCATGTTGATCTTCCTCATTCTACATGTCTGTCCATGCAATGTTTTTTATTTGACTTTATTGCACTTTATTTTACTTATTATTGTTGTATCCCAGCGTAGGGCGAGCGAGCAGGGTACAAGGAATCAGGGTCAGGCAGATGGAAATCCAACAAATGGGGGGGGGCAGTTATTGCAAGCACAGCACACAACATGGGGAAAACTACAATGACAGATCTGGGCGACAGACTCTGACGTGGACTTAAATGCACAGGACTAGACGAAACAATAAGAAACAGCTTGGAACAATTGGGATTGCCCACGAAGTTAATGAGGGGCGTAGCACATGAGAGGGTCATACGAGCAGGTCATGACAGTTATGGACATACTTTTATACTTTTTGTTACATTTTTGTATTTATCTGGAGAAGACTTGATTCAAAATAAAAATTATTCACCATGTTAATCTACATCCATCCAAAGTTTTTATTTTTGCCTTATTATACTTTATTTTGCTTGATTTATGAGACATACTTGACCACACTAGATTTTGTTTACAGTTCCCAATAAAATATAAAATGCTAATTATATTTGCCTTTTTTAATCCATTGAAATGTAATGGATTGTGCAAAATTTCACCATTTCGACTACTGTCCCCAGTATCAAACTGAATCGTATCGTATTGTATCGTGGGAATTTCTGAGGAATCAAAAAGGAATCGATATTGTATCGATTCCTGTGATTTACACCCCTACTATACAGGATGCAAGTGATCTGCCAACAATACTCGCTGCCTGCTCTTTCCACCATTTTTTTATATCTGAAGGGGTGGTGGGACAGTAGGTCCGATCCATTCCGGGGGTTTAAGACAGATCATACAGGACTGCGCATACTAAACATCATTCACATGCACCTGCAGTTTGAAAGCATGTGACTGTGTTAATGACATAACCTTAGTGACGCGAAGCCAATCGAATTTGACTGGGCCTCCACCAGCTGGGTGTTTTCTGCACAGTCTCGGCTGTGGGTCCTGCTTGAGGCGGCCCCTCCCAGTCTGTGAATGGTGGCAGACAGAAGTGGGCTGCCGATGTCACTGATGTGAGGTCCATTATCATCCCCTCCCCCGCCAGAAAGCCCTGGAGTGCAGGCCGGGATGGAGTGGCCCCCGCCTGGGTTCTTTCTGCAGCTGGTGGCATTTCCAGAGGTCGTAGTATTGGGGGCAGGGGCTAAGGTATGCCGATATCAGCTGGGAAACAGAGGTACAGATCAAAACCCTCACCGAGAACTCGTGCTCTTCCAGTGCTGTCAGCTGCTGGCCCGGGTCTCAACCGTACTGTCAGCAGGCCCGGAGGCGGGCATAGCCAGCATGTTCTGGGACCTCCCGTCGGAACCGTAAAGTTCATTAGCGGTCGAGGGGTTTGGCTGTTTGCACACACATGAAAGGACTCAGCGGGCTGCGGTCTGTCATAACAATGGCTGTCTGCACCGTAACGTTATTAATAGCTCAGTCTCAATGTATCGTCCTATGAGGCCCATGGTGGAGGAGGGAAAATAGCCCCATTTAAATAAATCCTGTCATTTGCATGCAGTAAAACGCATTAATGATTTTAGGGCAGAGCGGACCTCCGCTCCTCTCACCTTGACGGTCGGCCTTGTCTCCTGAGGCAGCACATCACCGCAGGCATGACGCGCAGCCTCCTTCCGTGGGTTCAGACCACCGCAGATCCGAACCCCCCAGTGCCCAGCACTTCACCCCGTGCCTCCGCCCCCCCCCCAGTCTGCTCCCATGTGTGCTCCCTCCATCGTATCTCAGCCTTTTTTCTTTTCCCGCGCAGTTGTCCGCCAGGCACCGAGGATGAAAAAAGGATCAGCGGCGCTAACTAGCGCACTGTTTGGTGATGCGTCATCCGGCTGGGCGAGTTAAGCGCGGCTATTCGTTAGCCGGCTGACACCGCCACGTCTGAATGAGGCATGAGCTACCTGCCCGCGCATTGCACACATATATTATGTCAGCTGGGATTTATGGAAACCATTTGCGTTCGTTTACTTTGCCCAGCTTCCGTTGTTTATCTCACGATGAGTTTCATTTTCTATGCTTCTTAATATAGATTTACAGCAAATATATGGATGTTCTTTTAATAAATTAAGTTGTACGTTGTGACTTTTGAAATAATATTGTGCTTGTAATGAAATCATAATAAATCTATTTGGTGTTTACATTGGTTTAGCGGTATAATTAATGACTTGATAGCATGTGCTGTGATGAGCCTTTAACAATGTAGCTGATGCCAGTTGACAGTATTATATTTTATCCATGCTCACATCAGTTAAAATGGTGTTTTAGCTACATATTTTTTACCACATTTTCAGGAAACGTACTGAATTGTGCCACTGGTGAGCTATGTTCAGTAATTTGAAGTCAAGCAGATGGGTGCGGTGGGTGGAGGAATATAGGTGAGGGATGATGAGAAGGGGGGGGGGCACCTTTGAGTGAGGGGGTCCGGCGGGCCTGTGCCGTCTCGCAGGGGGCTGCTGCAGCCCTGGCTCCGCCCAATTCCCATGAGTATTTAAACAGGGAGCACTGGGTCAGCATCTGTGAGGCATCGGCCCTGCTGAGGGGGGAGAGCGCTGGGGCCGGACCGGGTGCCAGTGGGGCTTCCAACATCCGCCCAACATCCACCCAACATTCGCCCGCAGATGCCTCCCCCATAGTGACGCATTTGCGTCTGATGACTGTCTACCATGGCCCATTGTTCTTTGGCAATGCCCCATTCTGCCCTGGAAGTCTGCGTAATACTTTGTAATGCTTAATGCTTCCGTAAACTGTCTGTCCCACCTCAGAGTGGGCTCTACAGGAACACACTAAGTGCATTTAGTGTGAAATCTTGACCTATTTAGTTACACATTCTGGCCTATTTTGTCAGTAGGAGGAGACTGGACTTCATCTGTATCTGAAAATAGTATTTTGTAATATCATTTTTATTTTACATATCTTAGCAAATGGCTGGGGTCAGTGTTTAATTATTTATACACCATAGTCCATTATGCTTACAGTGTCTTGGTCTCTGAGCTGACCCAGTGAGCTGACAGTTATAAAGGGTAATGGTTTGAGTACAGGGAGATAGACGACCTAGGGCTGTGACCTACGTGTGTCGCAGGCAACAGCAGAATTGTCATTTACATTTTAGTAATTAAGCCAAGCCTTTAATCCAGAGTACCTCTGAGTATGTGACCAGTCTGATACCATAAATGGCATTAAATGGACAGCAGGTGGCATAATGGTTAAAGGACTGCTGGTTTAAGTTCTAGTTTCCATGCTGTAGTATCCCTGAGCAGTGGATCCAGTCTGCACCAAGTCAGGAGAACATCCAGTTGTGTCGATGGTTAAAATTTTGCTTGCCAGCTGAGCAATGAAATGTGTGAACATGCCACAGACATATGATATGTCGTATTCACAATAGGCACATCTATCATGCATGTGGGAAGGCAAGGCCAGTGAAGGCTGAGGAGCTATTAAAAGAACAAGCATGGATAAACATGGATGACCTACAGAGGGTAATCCGTGGGAGCCACATGTAGTGAACACCTTCCTGGAGATGCTTTGAGTACTTAGTACAAACAAGGTCACAAAGCACGAATGAAAACGAGAGGAACTTTGAACACAGCTAAAAAAAAAAAGGAAAAGGAAAAAAAGAAAACTAATAAAGATGAGCAAGCTCATAGTTGCCAAGTGATTTATACAATAATACCGAGCATATAGATGGAAACAGGGAGATTAATAAAAGGAGGAACAATTAAAACATATTGACATTAAAGAAACGTAAAATAGATGGCAGTAAACAAACACACAGACAATTAGCTGTCTGCAGTAAATCTTCGTGCCATTTAGTCCTTCTGTAATATCCCCCGATTTTTCAGTGCTTTTTTTCAGTGCCTCACAAACGGGTTTTTCGGTCCTATTACAGAGCCGGGTGATTAAGAGGGCAATTCGAATGCTGAGCGACTGGCGACACGCTACGGTGTGCAGTGTTATCCGTTTTACGACTTGCCCGTAGGCTTTCATGCAGCAACGGCAGAATAATCTTAGTCTCATCATTCAGCTGTGTCTTATTAAGCGGGGAGCTCTTTGTTTCAAATTCAGGAAAACTTAAATTCGCTCACAAGAAAGACAATAATGACTATCAAACGGCAGCTGATTCTTTCAGAGTTTAGGAGATTATGGCAGCTTAGAAAATTGGTCCGTCCAGTATGATTTCTGCCGTATTACCGTTTGATTGTAATACTGTTTTGTGTATTGGTAGTTTGATTCTCTGAATTGATTCTCTATGCTTTGGATTTTTGTCAGGTTTACGGGGAAATGCTGTATAAGATTTTCATCGCACTCCACTGCAAATGTCAGGATAAACCATGCACTTGCTGTCAATCTCATACGTTTTCATTTGGAGCGAATGTACAGTATTGATTCTGATGGTCTTTTGCTGCCTGAAGTGCAAAGTAACTTAAAAATCTCTGCATGGCACTGCAGGTTCAACTGTAATTTTGGTGCATACACATGCTAATTAGTGCATTTAGCTGTTATTACACCTTTTTTGCTATGTGTGTGTTTCTTTAATGCAAGCATGTACATTTGGGTTGTTGGTGCTGGGTGATGAATAGGCAGTGAAGTCCAGTACTGCTGAGACAACAGAAGATCAGTCACCACTGATTCTGACGCCATAACCCAAGTCCCCTCTTAGCCATAAGCTCTGAAACATGGTTCGCACATGTAGACTGATACTGAAGAATAGTCTCTTTGAGCTTCATTTTCCGCTGCCTGGCCAAAGCCTCATATTTTTGAAAGGCATCCAGTTTTCCCTCCAGTGGGGCCATAAGTGTGGTTAGCTTGTTTATTGGTGGTCATGATGGTTGAATGTCCACAATGAAAAAAACAGCACTACACTGGCAGCCGCCCTTATACTGACTTGTATACAAATGTGCTGTGTGGGAAGAGTGTTTTGCAATGTCCTACATGGTAATCCAGCTGTCCAAATACAGTTGACACTGTAGGCTAAATTTTGAGTTGGCATCTAAAAACCAAAACTAGTTTTGTGGGTTTTTACAATCCTCCCTGTATGTTTACTTATTTTTATTGACATTTGAACAACGTGTTGACTTGCAAATAAAAATGAAAATAAATAAATACAGTAAAAACCACCCTATGATCTCAATGTACACACCCTCTTAGCATTAATTAATTTCAGGAATGACCACAAACACAAGGGAGAAAGTCTTAAAAAAGATTCAGAACACAGTAAGGAACTGCCATGTGTCCCCTACACAAAAGGTCTGGTAGGCATTGTCCTAAAGTCATTGTGGATGATCTTCCACACTTGCCTTCTTTGCCTGAAACAAGACATTTGGTGAAACGTGTGCTGATATTGTGTGGCGAAGTGAAGGTCATGTAAGAAGTGTCCTGTTTTGCTGTGGCTGAGCTCAGAGCCGCCTTAGCCGCAGTGTGGTCTGCGGTGGTCGCTGGGACAAATTAACCCTGGTGTTTTTCCTCCTGCTGACGGCAGAGTCCAATCCCCCACTTCAGAACACGGGCAGTAGAAAAATAGTTTCTTTTTGGTAAGCCACTACGATTTCAAAAACCTTTATACTAGTCTCTGTGCAATGTTTACGTTTCGTTTGAGTATCTGTGTGAGCACCATCCAGGAATGATAGCGATCCATCATATCTGTCAAGCTCTGCGGTACGTCTCTCTAAAGGTCTCTATGCACAGATCTGGGTAAGGGGTAGATTATTGTTATGATTTATTCATGTACTGCTGCCTGACCTTTGCCCAAATCCTCTCGTCGTAAAACTTCCATGTTACACATAGTTTAAAGAGGACATTGAAAAAACTGCATGTGAAAATAAATCTGCGTCCTTATGTTGTACCTAACTTCCTCAGCCTCTCCGAGACGTGTGCCTGCCAGGCCCCTGCTTTTGGCCGGACCCTGTCAGTCATGGCTCCCCCCCCCCCATCACATTTCTCTACAAGCTGCTAGGCCTACCCCCCC
>JAODJW010000007.1:7779512-7792627 GCA_026777045.1 Hyperopisus bebe
CAGAACCCCGCTGTTTCGTACGACCTTGGACTGCGCTTGTGTGAACAGCAGAGTTAGCCGGCACAGATGGGAGCGATTGCCCCCACCCCTCCCAGACAGAAGGGGAGCCATCAGCTTCTGAACGGGCACAAGGACCAAGATGGTCTGGAAATCGGCTCGTAAACAACCACAGAAACCTGCCACCCAGAACAGTAACTGACGTGGGTGGAGCTGGTGTGTAAGATGGGCACCAGCCGGCCCTCTGGGCAGGGGTATCGGGGTCGCCCTTGGACAAAGACACGGCTGCTGCCTCCGGGTATTCCGAAAGAGAGAGCTAGCTTAATGCCACTTTTAGACAGCGTGCCATGTCATTAAGCGGACTGGCAGCCTATACATAGTTTGACAGCAGTTCCAGGTTGCCCTGCCTCCCCCTGTTCTCCCAGCTCTCCTGCTCCCAGCCTGGCTGGCTTCCAGCCCTGTGGGCTCTGTTCTACTTTAATATTTAATAAAAAAAAACAAAAAAACATTTAAAGCGACATGTTGCCTCTCTTTCTATAGAGGCCAGGCGGCACAGCAAACTGCCCACTTCTGCTGAAACAATAACAAAGGCGTGAAGCGCAGAGGAGCGCCCGGGAAAGCACCCGTCTGAACTGGCGTCTCGCGCCCGCCCCTTCTGTGGATGGCGCCTTCTCGCTCTGTCCCTCCCTGCTTGCGGCCCATTTGTAATTATTTTGCTTATGGCATATTACTCCTGTATTTCCAGCATATTTCAAAGCAGTTTAGTGAGGGTGTTGATGTATTATTGTATGGGATGGGGAGGGTCTTTATGAACCCCATGTGTAATAATAACCGTAATATAACTAATATACTGCATGGTGGCACGTTATATAGCCGCTGTCATCAATAACATCGCCATACCTAGAATGGCAAGAAGCTTCCTCTGAAAAGGACAGAGCTGTAACCGTCAGCTTGCTTACACCTCAGCCACATTATTCTTATGTGCCGCGTATCTTTCTCAACTGGGCAGGACTGTCCCTTGTATGTAAAGGTACCTGTGAAACCATGAGGTGGATTTGTCAGTTTGGCTGTAACACGGTGAGGGGGCGAAAGAAGTGTGGTGATATGGCTGAGTCCTGGTAAAATGTTACCAAATCAGACATCGGAAAATTCTCATCAAGCGGCATTGCATGCCTCACCTCTGAGCAGGATGCAGTTGGTGCAGGGAACTCGTGCAGACCAGATATCGGTAGAAGTTCAGTACCGCTTTTTCCTTGTGACGTTTGTATGCCGAACGCTGTTGCGTAACGATGACCCAAATGTTACATTATTGTGGGCTACCCCTGACAGCCATTAAATGGTCACAATGACTGTTAGCATATTTATAACCTGTTACTGTACCATGCTAATGCGTACACCTGTACCCTCTGGACCTACGAGCTGCTTCGGACAAAAGTGTCTATTAAAAGAATATGTAAATGTCCTAGCTTCGGTAAAACCCACTGCCATACAGAGTCTGGCACCGTTGATAATTTCCCCAGTGAGAACTTCAAAGCTGTGAGTCCCTGTTGCAGACTTCCTGCAGGGAGTGAAAAGTGAGGGCAAGCAATTATCTGCGCAGAGGCCCATGGATCGGCCTGCAGAGCCAGCAAACCAGGCCTTTATTCCTCCCTTTTAGCTCATGGCCCCACCTGAGCAGACCTGGGCAGCTTTTCGCGAACATCTGCCCTAATTAAATGAAATCATCTCCCTCACTTCAAAAGGAGCTCTGCACAAGATAACTTTCTAGGTGTGCTGCGATTACGGGAGAGGCAGGTGCATCTTAATCTCTGTGCTTTGCCAGGGACCTCTACGCACATCACTCTGCGTTCTGCTCAGCTCCACCTGGTGGCACTATGCTGGCCCAGTCTGGCCTACCTGATAGTGCTTTTCCATCAACAAAGAACTGGTTCTGTTCTGGTTCGTGAAACAGTACAGGTCGGAACCAGGTGCCCAACCAGGTACCAGCCAGCGTCTCCACTAATCAGACCCCAGCGTGACTGTGCCCCCCCCCCCCCCCAATGGAGTTTACGTTCATTTCCATGCAGTGGTGTAAAGTGACAAAGTTTCAATCCTTCAGTACTGTACTTAAGTGTTTTTTTTTTCGAATTCGTGTGTCACTTGAGTGTTTTAAGTTATTGCAACTTACTTCCACATTTCCGAGCCAAAACCTAATTTTCTGAGTTTTTACTCCAAAACATTCTGTACGCATTACACACCCAATAAAAAAAAAGAACTATAGAGTGTAGGGCTGCAAAATTCAGAATAAATTGTGAATCACGAGAGCTCTATTTTCTCTCAACAACTGCGTTCAAAAATAGGTTCACAAACCAGAACGGAACTGGTTCTCTGTCTGTGGAAAAGCACTATAAGAGAGGTCCTGAGAGAACAAGTAGGTAAGAAAAGCTAATTCTTACCTCAGATGTACAGGTTTCATGAAACAATCTTATTTGTCACAGCGCCCTCCCTAAGCAGGCTGGAATTAACAACTTGCACAAAAAAAACTCCTTTGATTTATGACTTCTGCCTTGTGCCCATTGCTTCCGGGATAAGCTCCGGACCCCCCGTGGCCCAGTAGGATAGGCGGGTTGGAAGATGGATGGATGGGTAGACTTATGACTTATGCTGTCAGCCTCTTCGAACAGAAGGGGGGAAAAGGGCATAAAACTGTATATATGAACATGCCGACCATTTTATACCTGCTGTGTCTTAGGGCTCCGGCTTTTGCAGTCTGTGTATAATTTACGTGTCTCTGTATCCTTCAGCCGAATGGCACATTAAACAAAAGGTGTTTCTATGGAAACACGTCCAAGCGCCCCTTTGCTGCCCAGTACGGTGATGCTGAAGGAGCAGACACCAGCCGTGTTTACGATCTTCACCGATGACCGTAAGAAAGCAGCCTGACGGGCCCCTGGAGATGCCACACACCAAACGTTGGTGGGTAAACAATCTTTTCTGCTTTCCGCCTGTCTACCCACGCGGAGGAGACGGCGCCTTCTCCCCCCACGAGGGGCAGGGCCAGAGTTTTCATCACTGAGAGGGCAGTGTCTCTGCGATGGGGCCTCTCGTGTGATCCCTGTCGTGGGGAATTGTGCATGTGGACTGCGCCGTGACAAGATGCAGCAGTCTTCTGCGGCCAAGAGTAGCAGTGAAGCCAGCGGCAGGGTTTTCACTGAATCTTCTCTATAGCGCTATTGCCTCACACCTCTAGAATGGGGGTTTGAGTCCCACCCCTACCTGATGTGTTGAGTTTTCCCTGTGCCACGTGGGTGTATGACTGTGTGCACCCTGTGATCAACTGCCATCCCATCCAGGGTATCTCATGCCGTCACATGTGCTGCCGTGTTTCCTATATGACGCTCCGGACCCCATAAATCACTTTCTCTTTGTGTGATCATGACTGGAGGGCACCCTTTTTGCCTTTAGGATACTTTTGGGGGGGGCACTCAGGGGTGAACTCCTTTTTGTCAGCCCGGCTGGACTCGCTGTGACCCGCATTTGCGGCGAGCACGCCACAAGCTCTGTGTCATTCCTGGAGCTGCGGGAGTTAAGAAACCAGTGTCCTGTCTCCTGCCCTTAGAGGGTCACAGTCCCAAGGGATCTGGAAGTGGATGGGCGCCCCCTTGCCCCAGCTTTTGCAGAGATCACCCCGGGGAGGGATTAGGTCTTACCCACAGGTGTGTTTACGCCAGCAGCTCATGGGCCTGACCTTGTTTACCTCCAGAGAATGTGCATTTTATCTTTCGCTTTCCAGGTGGCGTAGCTGTGGCTACGTGGCTGCACTCCGCTGTATGCTTAAAAGCACATCCGCTGTACATAATGTACAAAGCACCGAACCGCTCGCTAATGTGATGGAAATCTGCAGTAGTCAATCAATGTCAGGGTTTTAAAAGCAACATTTCCCTCAATATTACTGGTTGCAAGCGTTAAGGAGGATAAAGGGATGGATAAGATGTCATGTTACTGTACGCTGAAATTACAAACAGACCGGAGGCGCTCTTAAAGGTGTGCTGCTTAATTCTCTTCATTCTACAGATTTTATTAAATACATCTGCACTTGCAAAGAGACTTTGAGCTGAGCGTTTTTTCAAATCCAGTGCACTTTTTCCTGCGTAATAATGTCCAGTAGCAACCAGTACTGGTCGCAGCCTGTTTTAGCTGTTCCAAAAGATGACTGTTTGCGCTAACTTGTAGCATTTAGCATGCTTGGACAATGAGTATGAAGCAGTATGGAGTTCCCTGAGCATAAGTGACAGCTCCTGGAGTCTCTGTGAGAGGCTGGAGAGCTCACTAAGCTGGAAAATCTGTGTATTTTGTTGGGCTGCCTAATCCTCCTACCTAGTAAGTTGTGCAGAGCATGGAGATGCTAGCCAGAAATCAGATTGGTGCCACTTCCTGATAATATGGTAATCCGGATAATATGGCAGAACTCCAAAAAGCGAGGACGGAGTAATACAAACGAACCCTAAGGCTCGGTCACCGCAAACACATGCCACCGTACACTGAAGACAAACTGCACGCCCACTGTGTCGCTTCCGGCCCCCTCGACCGCCTAGATCCCCGTTAAATATTTGATGAACCCAGTGATGGCTTCTGAAGGAGGCATTATGCACATGGCACTTTGCATTATGTGGGAATTACCATATGCTACAGAATCACGATTAAATTGGCCCTGCGTGAGAAAACTGAGAAAAATAATATAATATATATAAAAGACAAGAAAGGAAAAAAACAACATTCCCCCACATTCTTCTTTTCCAACAAAAGGAGGCATTAAAGGTGCACCGGTGGTCTGAGCAATGAGAGCCAGAAGTGCCCACCCATCAAACCCCCCCACCGCCATGCTGTGGGAACTGGCCTGGGGTATAATCTCTTCAATACTGCTACAAGAAGGATAAGGCTGACATTTAATAAAGTCTGGAAATCAGACTATGCTATTGTGTTGGATGTATCGGCCTCTCTACTGGGAATCCAAATTATTTTCTTATTTGAAATGAAAAATAGTGACAAGGCTGATAATGGATGTGCTGACAGCCCATCTGCATTGGGCTTGGGCACGGGGAATGGCACCGATTATCGGCGGCGAGGCCGACTGGGGCGGCCCCCGTCGTGTTGCGTTGCTCCTTTGAGCCACAGCTCCTCGTACTGTTTCTACGGCAACCTTTGATTGCTTCTGACATCCACTCCTGGGCGGGGCGGAGCCGGGGAGGACGAGCCTTTCATCCGGTTTAGTGGGCTAAGTAAACTGGAATTTCAGAAGCACTGATACTGCTGTGTGTTATGTGCCTGAGAGACAGCCGGCGACGTGCGAGAGACCGATCGGCCGTTCCTTGGCGGCGGAAAGGGACCCCACATGGCAGCGGAGTATCTGCTCATTTCAGGCACGTCTTTTGGTTCTTGGACGCTTTTCATCCATTAGCGAACATGTATTGTTAATGGTATGGAAAATGGTCTTTTTTTTGAGCGGATGAGAGACACTTAGAGATACTGGCCTGCATAATCCAGAGTCTCCCTTCTCTGCCAAACTCGTCTTCTGTCTCTAAGCTGTATACAGTGGGTTTAGCTTGTCACCCATCAGACCCCAGCCTTATTTTGGTCTCCCCCCCATTCTGGCTGTTTACATCACTGCTCCCCAGGTGGGTATGAGTGTCAAAACTTGCAGGCTCAGACATTGGGCAAGGTCTCGGAGCCACTGAAAGTGGAATGTTAACCAAACTGCTTTCACTGAGTGCCTGATTCTCTGTGTAAGTGAAATCATGTGATCATACTCTTATAGAAGGTCAAGTTCGCCCATATATACAGGCAGCAGACTGCACGTGTCCATGGGAATCAACCCCAAAAGCAGACTTCCCCATCGCGTAGATCTCGACTCAACTACCTAGTGGGTGACGATGTCATCCACGGCAGCCTCCCCGCTTGGAGAAGTGCCGAGTGTTAACAGCAGCGTTTGTCTGCCACTAATGTTCCTGTCAGAGTGTAATTTGTGGTTCTGTTGCAAGTCCCGAGGACTCGTCTGTTTCTGTTAATGACCTAGTGGGCACAGTGGGACGGTTATGCAACTGCCATTGTTTATACCGGGAGTGAAAATAGAAAAGATAATAAAATGCCGGCAAGGGTCTGGCAGAACCAGAGTCATGATAACCACAGCACAAACGGCAGATTGTTTGAAATACAGCATGTCTGGCTGTAAGCTGGCTAATGCTAACATGGGCTCCTATGCATCTGATTGGCCGAGCTGTCACATGATCGACACTCCCAATGACTCCTGAGTGTTACAGTCAGTGAGGTACCGTGTTTGTTACAGTAGCTTCCAAGTATAAAGCAAACTCCCCCAAAACTTTCGGAAATGGGACTATTACAAGGAATGGGATGCTGGAATTTTCTGTTAATAGGTGAGACATTTTTTGCATATTAAAAAATATATATATCTCAATTTATTTTGTGAGCAGCTGTGTTTTCATATTATTGTTAGAGTGGGAGTGAGATCCAAGACCCAAAACTTCGAAGTGAAAATGCACTGTTTGTGTTTTGCCCAATTATAGAATAATTGCAAATAAAATTTTTACTACTCCGTGCCGTCTGCAGAAAGTTACCGGTGCCTGCTATTTCCTTTTTTTAAAGTCGAGCACTTGCTAGGTAGTCAGGTGGCCTGGATGGTTCAACACAGGTGATGTGTGATAGATTCAAGTCCTTGGAGCCTGTGTGGTGCAACTTTGGTGTGTTTATGGTCGGATAAATGAGGGAGACGTCTTACGTGGCGACTGAGGCAGGGTGGCATGGTGGCTAAGGGTCTCTCCCTGCACCCCCAGAACCGCTGGTCTGAATCCCAGACAGAGGGGTGACAGCCAGCATTTCAGCAGAAAGCTATTTAACCTGAATTGCTGCAGTAGATATTCCCAGCATTTATAAATTTCCGCTTCTTAATATTTAGATTTACTCATTCCGTTTGCTCGTCCCGGCTTGGTCACCATATGGTGCATATATGTGTTTGCAGTTGAGCAGAGCAGAATTGTGAAGCCACATGGTGTCATTGAGCATGGAGAGAGAGGGAGATGCATGCACTGCCTTTCCCAAAGTTCTGACTCCAGTAGTCCAAAAGCAATGTGGTATAAATCCAGTGAATAAGGAAATGCCTTCATCAGTCGCTGTACCCATGGTGTATGAGTGATGTGGTATTAATCCAGTGAATAAGGAAATGCCTGCATCACTCACTGTAAACATGGTGTATTAGTGATGTGGTATTAATCCAGTGAATAAGGAAATGCCAGCATCACTCACTGTACGCATGGTGTATCAGTAATGTGGTATTAATCCAGTGAATAAGGAGATGCCTGCATCACTCACTGTACGCATGGTGTATCTTTTGCATGTCCGGTAGCCTGCAGCATCCATAAAACCCCACCCACATCTTATGACCCCAGGCCATCGTTACCAGATCAGTCAACACCAGGGCCTTAGATTAGTTTATTATGAGTCTAATTATCCGGTTTGTGGTTAACCTACACATCAATGATCCATTTGTACAGTCATGGTCCGACACCTTTAAAGCAGATGCATGGTGCAGCATTTAATCACCAATGACAGTGTTTGCCTGCTAGATTAAAGGGGCAGTTCACCCCAAAACTTAAATATATGCTGAAAAGGGCTTTAGTGCTATCTATCCATCTAGGTTGCTCTGCCTGGAGTTGCCTAGTTTTGGAGATTTTGGCCATAGAAATGTCAGGCTTCTCTCGAATGTAACGGGACTGAATGTCGTTCTTTTTGTGGTGATTAAAGCGCCAAAAATAAACATTATAAAAATTCAACAGCAACGTCTCTTACCAGAAATCATGACCCAGTTACTCAAGAAAATCCACAGACTTTGTAGTGAGCAGTTTGATGTAGGAACTGTTTTCTTCTACCGAACTCCACACACCAGTCGTATACAAGCTACAAGCATACGTACCCCGGTGATATCTTCTGCATGCGCAGTGATGGATGGTTTGATTGCACTAAAGCCCCTCTAAAACATATCTATCTTTTTCAGTTTTGGGGTGAACTGCCCCTTAAACAGATTAATTTATTTTTATTTTTTTTTCAGTTTAAGTCGCAGCTCACTTTTTCTATGCCGTTCCTGAACTTCCAGTGATTTGTACGTTAGGGTCACATGCAGATGGCTGTCCATCTTCGCACAGGATCGATCGCCTGTTAGTGGCCGAGCTGCTGGTAGGCTTGAGTCAGCATGAAAAATGAACGACAGCCATTCTCCCCATATCAGGCGGAGCTCCTAAGGGAGACAGGCGTCTTGCACCACTCTGACCGCCTTGGCCGCATTCCAGGCGACCCTGGAGTCTCTGCAATGCTAACTGGCTCGGAGATTCTTTTTTTCCAGGGAACGGAGACCTTCCAAAATCCAATTTCTCAGCTTCAGTCCCCAAGGGAGCTTTGCCCTCCTGCTAGATATATTTTTGAGGAACCACGCCAAGTGGCCCCTGCCACGGCCATTTTTCACCACCGGTGACATTCACACCTCGACACCCATCCACGTCCGCTCAACACCAATCTAGGCATCTTGGTGCTGCTGTTTGTCAAATCTGTCTTGAATTTGCTGGGTAGCATATATGAGGATGACAGTGCTGTTGGTTAGAAGTCGTCGGTAAAGGCAGATCCTTGGTGACTAAGATTGATTTCTCAAGTGCTTGTGCATTCAGACAGCAAGAAACTCTGGAATATCTAGTCAATCACCCGGTGATGAGCTTTAATCAGATCACGGACAGATGAATCAATTGTTTTCTGAGGAGAAAAAAAAGCATGATCATTCTGCATTTATTTTAAGAGAGGGATGTGTTTGTCCAATTGTCATTCCCTCCTGCTTTCCAGTCTCCATTCAGATAAAAAGAAAATGCTCTATTGTGAAGATCATAGCTGAATAGCAGAATGTAGAGGATTGCTTTGAAAAATGGATGGTCCAAACTCTATTAAGTTTGATTTATACTCGGCAGCTGAAACAGTAATGCAGTGTCTCAGCACACATCAGAGCAGCAGGAATGCAGGGCTCGAAATTAAACGCGAGCCCTCGGTTGTGTGAGTGGGTTCTGTGTCCTAAGGGAAAATTCAGCAGGATCTTCTCCAAGGCATTGTTGAGTCGTCCGAAGGGTGTCCGGCAAACCAGCAATTCGGAAAATGTGAGGTTCTGGAGACAAGCCCCTACAGTTATGCAGAGTGTAATGTACTTAGGGTAAATTATGCATGGATGTGACATGTAAATGCATTTGTTAAGTAAAATATAGGGTCTTTGAAGTGAAACCGTGATGTTACTTTATCTTAAGAATCATTGTGGGAGTTTTTTTTCCCCCAGAAGCCCCTGTTAGACTTCTTCCATTAACTCATCAGCGGTGTTTCCTACATCGCCCTAACTAACTCAGTCTCTAGTGTCCACCACTGCAGCCCCGAGAGACCCAGCAGGCACCTTGTGCTGTTCTTCCTACTGGCCTGAATGGTCCCTCTGTGTTTGATTAATGCTACCCCAGGCCGCGGAGACCTCCCGCTGCTCAGGCCGCCGAAAATAAAAAGCAAGGAAGGCGGAGAGGTTGGGACAATAACAGTTTTGTGCCAGGGATTTACTTTGCCTTGTTGCCCTTGAGAGAAATTGCCGCCCCGCCCCTCATCCGGCTTTAATTAAAGTGCCCTGGCGTCCGTGGCAGAGCCGCGCTCAATGGTCCGCTGGGGAACCGGCCCGGCTCCGCCGTCCATGTCCCACACGCACTCAGCAGGCTAAAGAGATGGAAACCCGCGATGGCAAAAATAATAAAAAAGAATGACTGCATAATAAAATGTACAAACACACAGGATAATGCCTGGTGCAAACAGGGAAGGCGAAGCCTCTGTAAATATGGAGGACTGTGTCAATGCCGGCAGGAAAAGGAAGAATCACCTTCAGATTTACAGCGTATGGCAGTAACACCCATATATGATCCTCTACAAAATCAGGCTTTTTAAAGAACTGGGCAAATGTGTCCTAAGGACCTAATAAACATATACAGTACAAGCAGCACTATCTACTAATTTGCAACAGCTGTTAATTGATTTCTTGTTGAAATTTTGACTTCAGGTACTAATCAGGGACAGCGTCTGCGTCACAGTTTTGTTGTAGCGCGGTGAGTCCAGTGTCTGGGCTGGTCTTTGTGGGCTCCGAACAGCTAGTGCTCTTCTTCAGTACAGATGCTCCCCAGGTTACGATGGTCTGCGTTACGATAGTTCAACTTTGTGATTGGTAAATGCTTTGCACTTTCAGTACATTATTAATAAGTTATATGAGATATTCAACACTTTATTATAAAACAGGCTTTGTGTTAATGATTTTGCCCAACTGTAGGCTATTGTAAGTGTTCTAAGCATGTTTAAGGTTAAGGCTACAGTAGGTTATGATGTTTGCTAGGTTGGGTGAACTGTGTTACGAGTCATTTTCGCCTTATGATATTTTTGTCTTACGATGGATTCATCGGAACATAACCCCATCGTTACCGGGGAAGAGGCTGTAGTTTGCATGTCAGTCAGGCTGTTTATCAATATTATTATTATGCTAAATCAGTCCATTTTTTCGTTCTTCAATAAAAGCTTCAGCGTCAGCTTCTCACTGTCCTGTGTTGTACTCCACGTAATATTGGCTTCTCTGTAATTTGTACCAAGTATAGCTGAACGCTGGATTCGTTCCAGGTTCTTCTGATTAACGAGCCTCCTACAGTATGCCTGTTCACCTTCTGGCAAAACTTCTGTTGGGACGTGTGCTGTGTGAAAGAATGATTCTTGAGGCTCAGGATGTTTCTTTCTTTTGCCACTACATCATCTTTTTACTACATTTTACATATTTAGTAAATGTTTGGCAGTGTGCGGGGAGCACAATCACCGCACATCCCTGTGTTTGGGAGCTCATGTCCCACCTCTGCTGTATGTGTGTCTCATCACATTTCAATGGATTTGAGTCACAGAACTCAAACGTGTGTGTATGCGCGCGTGCATGTTTGTGTGTATGTGTGTGTGCATGTGAGTGTGTGTGTGCGCATCTGTGTCTGTGTGTCTGCGTGTGTGTGTGTGCGTGTGCATGTGTGTGTGTCTGTGTGTGTGCGCATGTGTGTGTGTCTGTCTGTGTGTGTGTGTGAGTGCGTGTGTGTGCATGTGAGTGTGTGTGTGCGCATCTGTGTCTGTGTGTCTGCGTGTGTGTGTGCGCATGTGTGTGAGTGCGTGTGTGCATGTGAGTGTGTGTGTGTGCGCGTCTGTGTGTGTGTGTGTGTGTGTGTGTGTGTGTGCGCGCCCTGTGCTCGGCTGCCATCCCTCCGCCCTGTGACCTATGCTGCCTGGCACAGGCTCCTGCCCCTCCTCCCTCCAGCCCTCCTGACTCCATCGGGGAAAGGACACCCTGTGCAGTCACCACAAAAGGACATACTCTGCTTCTTACAGAGATCAATCGAAACCTCACTGAAATACATCCGTTTTGTCTCAGTGTGAAATATGTAAACAAACAGACACACATTTGACTGCTGCAGTTATATGATGTTTCCAGCAAAAAGGCACTTCCTCCAAAGCTCCTGTTCAGGGCCAGCAGTGAAATCTAAACCTGGCTCCCTAGCACGGTCTTACAGCCGGCATTCGTCTCCCTGTGCCAGTCCTCCCACAATGACATCTTCTAAATCAAAGGTAACACTGGGCTTCCTCTGACCATGTGACTGCAAAACGGCTGTAAGTTTGACTGCGCCTTTAAAAGCTCCACAAGTCAGTCAGGGAACTGTGGTCTTGGTCACGTTTTTAATTCCAAAGTGAGCCTGTTTTCACTTCATCAGCAATTCAGATGTGATGCGCTGTGTGCACATAGCAGTGCTGGGAGGAGTGATATGGGGGGGCACGCTGTAATTAACATTATTTAATTCCAGCACTACGTTTCTACATCTGCTCTAAGCACCAGAGGTTAGTTTTCTGAAAGTAGCACAGGATTTGAAAGAGCTGAAATGTGTTACTAGCAGATGCACATTAATGCCATGTGTGGATTTCAGATGGTGGCTCTGGTTTTATGCCAGAGGATTGAAGCAGGTACTCTTTATATTAGAGTCTGGCATTAGTAAAATACTTGTACATCATCCCAGAACACCTGCCTGATATGACCTGATATGCTGTTCTGCTTCCTGTGTGCAAAATGTATTTTGAAATATCTGTTGTTTAATCTAGCAGTCCCCAAACAAGGCCTGTTGTTGACATTAATCACTTCCAGTCTGAAACCCAGTGGTGTACTACTGCAAACATGCAAAAGTACATTTGTGTTTTTAATGAGCTGTACTGTCCCAAAGTCCCGACTTTAGACAAAGGTTAGAATGTTTTCTGAGGAAATCTCGGGCTGCTGCAGAAGGATGTCATTTTCATTCATTTATGCTGCTGTTAAGTCATTAGCTGAGGTAGTTCACTGTTCTTTTAAGTTATCCATGGCTAATTGTTAATCTAATATCAGCTAAGTGATGACATGGTTAATTGCATAATTTCTGTCCTCTGAGCATGGTAGGCAGTATAAATACTGTCATGGTATAAACACTTCCAGATTTACTATTTATTTCCGTCAAGTGGTGTTAAATGATGTCTTCGCATTGTCGTGATTACTACTTGTATTATTAATGGACAATTGCTGTCAGTTTACTAGCAGAAAGTCAAAGCTTTCATTGGCAGAATTGGGGTGGATTAAATCAAAAGCCCCCAAAACAGACTATGACCTTTGAATGCAGGTTTTGTTTCAGATAAAGCAGAGTCAGCTTTCTGGACTAAACCATCAGATGCTAATGATGGTAATCGGCACCGTCTCTTGCTTCTGAGATGCCGTCACTCGTCTCCTGTGCTTTGTGCTGGGTTGCCCCCAACTCGGGAGGGGTGCCTGAATGAGCACCCACCACCTGAGTAGATGAGGATGGTAAAAGACCAATCGCTGTCCTTCAGCTGCGGGTTCGAGCCGAGGCTACGTCCTCGTCCTGCCATGCACCCGTCTGTACACTTCTGTTTTTCGCACTGAGACTGTTTTTTAACAGACCTCCACACCACAGGTTTCAAAGAAGTACTATAAACTTCAATTCCACATGCAGTCTTAA